>WELB01000295.1:71638-87260 GCA_009602725.1 Spirogloea muscicola | reverse complement strand
GCGGCGGCGGCGCGGTCGGCGCCGACTGCGACCTCGGCGCCAGTGCCCGCCAGCCGCCGTGCCAGGAGGCGAGCTTCGTCGCCGCCGCCATAACCCTGAAGGGCAAAACGGCTCAAACCCACTCAGAATGCCACGCCACCAAGGGCAACCCTGGACACCTTAAACCCCAACCCCCAACCCTGGTTTCTGACCCTTAGCCTGACTATGCCGGCCGGACCTCTCACCCGCGTGAGGACCAGCGGCGGCATGCCGAGCGCGGCGCTGCGGCGCGCCAGGTGCTCGGCCATGGGCGTCTTGCCGCTGCCGCCCCACGTCACGTTGCCCACGCTGACGACGGGCAGCGGCAGCCGCGCCGGCATCAGCACGCCGGCAGCATAGAGAGCGCGGCGAAGCGTGCCGGCGGCGGCGGCGGCGGCGGCGGCGGCGGCCAGCCCCCGGCACAGCCGCTGCCGTCAAGGGCTTAGGTTTAGGGCGTGGGAGCTGACACCGCAGGCCCCCCGCTCCTTTGCCGGCAGGCGCGAGCTTGAGCGAGGCGCTGGCGGCGCTCAAGGAGCAGTGCATGGAGGTGCTGGCCGCGCACCTGGCCGCCCACGCCGTCGCCGTCGGCCCCATTGGTACTGCTTGCCGCCGCCTGCCGGCTCCCTCTGCCAACTCCGCCTGCCTGCTGCCACTTTTGTAGTGCAGTTTTGGGGTTTTGGGTTAAGGGCTCAGGGTTCAGGGTTTGGCACTGGCACTGTTATGGAGGCGCCGGTTGTTCAGAGGAGGTTCGGCTTGGCCGTGTCAAGGCCGCTTCATGAAGTCAGAGCTGCTGAGGCCATGCGCCGCAGCGTGAGCTCACAGCGGTGTTGCAGCTCGTCGCAAGCTGAGTCGGGCTGTGAAGCTCAGCCTGACCCACAAATCCTCGTGCATCGCCACTATAGCCTCCTCTGCTGTGGCCTATTACATACATGGCCATGGACTTGGCTAGGAAACGGTGGACTGGCCAATGACGTACCTCTATTTGTGGCGTTGCAGAGGACCCATGGGAGGCGGAGGTTGACAGCAATGGCGATGGTGAAGAAGCAGAAGCAGGGCAAGCTGACGATGCAAGAGGGGACTGAGAATGCGCCAAATTTATTCGATGGGCCCAAAGCTGCATAACGGCTTCATGGAAGCATTGTCCAACTTTATCCAAGTTCTGGCCCCACCCAGTACCCATCATTTCATTGGGTGGTAGGCGGCACACTGTGGTTGCTACCCACAAGGACCTCAATGACTGTCACCAATAATGTGAGCGAGCCTGTGAAAGCTAGACATGCCAGGTGCAAAAGGCAGCTCTCCACTTGCTGTGATGTTCGCATGTGCACAGGGACTGAGCTTCTGCAAAGAGCATCCTATGATCAATATACAATGAATGGGGGACTGGCAACAATGTCAGTCGCTTGGGCTGAGGGCAGCCAAAGTAGAATAGATATCAACAACCTGAGCCCATCTGCTCTGACAGCCAGTGTGTGACGAGCTTGTGCAGGTTGTCACTGCATGCGGCAGCTGTGCGCCTGCAGAGGAGCTCTCAGGAACACCATCTCCCGCTGAAGCCGCTGTATAACGACACAGCAACCCTCAGTACACTGGTTATGCTTGAACTGATTATACTTGTGGTACCACTATTTTGAGAGCGCAGCAAAACCCACACTCTGTACATTGCAAATGGAACTCTATGTCTATAAGATCTCCTTGAGGTGTACCTCAAGCGTATCCTGCATACGCAAGAGTAGCAGCCGCTCCTCTGTAGCCATCTGCAAAAGATTGGCCACCTGGAGCAGACACACACAAAGAAGTCCTATGAGGATATACGACATTGAGGCTGAGGGAAGGACGTTACTAGATGCATCAAAAGTAGTCAGCTGAAGATAGCAGGTCATTACACACCAATACATTTAGAGGTACATGATGCTTTCATGTACACAGTCACTCAAACTCACCCAGAAGCTGAAAGCCTCGGGCTTTGAGGTGGGCGGCATGCCAGATAGCTGCAGGCCTCGCCTGCCCCCTTCTTGAGCCCGCTGGCCCAGAGCTTGAAGGCGCTCTACGGCCTCTGCCGCCAGCACCTGCAGCTGCTTTCACCAAATGCGCAACGCCTGCGTCAGTAAAGTAAGAACTGTGCACACAGCCTGTCGCTTTTGAGTTCATTAGTCTCAAATTAAGCTTAACCTTGCAAGCACACGGTCCTGAAATGGGTCCGGCAAGCAACCTCAGCGGCAGCAGGAGAGCCCTCCACTGGGGAGGTATCCTCCAGCCATGTGACATGCCCGACGCGATAACCGTCCAACTCGCTGTAATTCACCACTTGACACCTCCTTCGTCCTTCCACCTATAACATGTCCAAGAAGAATACCACGTGAGAGAAAGCGAGAAGTTGCCTGACTTGCTGAACTACAGTAGATCCATAAGATCAGCGGTTTCTTGTCTCGATAAGAGAGTGATAAGTTTGACTCTTATGGAGGATGCACTAAAGAGGTGAATAGTCAGCTGCCTCTAAGCTGAACACATTTGGACTCCACAGAGCAGCCAGCATGGAGCAACACCAAGCATTCCAGTCTAGTGCATATAACAACACCAGGGAGACTGAGCAAGCAGCAAATGACACCAAGATTATGAGTACCTCCAAATACAGTCTGCCATCTGGCAACGGCACGCATCTGCATCAATATATACAGACAGTCCCACATCCACACGGATACTATAAGAGCTGCCTATCTCTTGACTGCATACACGAAGATCCAGCCTTAGATTATCGCAGAGAAGCATAAGGTTTCACTTGGGTACAATCATAGTGGCAAGGTTGCCAGCAGACTGGTGCTCACTCGCATATCTCAACTTCACACGCAACGTCCGCTGGCTGCTGCGTAGCAGCATCATACCCCACCTAAAGTACCCCAGAATGTCGCGCTCAAGATGAGGCTGTGCACCATCCGTGGGGCTTGAGTTCACAAGACATGCATATGGAAAACTCGTGCCACTGGCTAGACAAGGGCTTCAGCACACTGACAAAATGAATCAGGATAGATGTGTGTCATTGCCCGACAACTGATAAGCAGTATGGGTAACAGATTCACACCATGCCCATGTGCCGGTCAGACTCCATCACTCGCCTCACCTGCATCAACTCACTCAAACTGCTGCATCAGTCACAACACCAGCAATGCTTGCTTGTACGTGCGCAGTGTGATGGGGGTTCTTGCTGTGAGACCTTACCATCAAGCGATAGCGCGGCTCAAAGATGTTGAGCTTGACCTTCTGGCCCGGCAGGACCACGTCCATCACAAACATCGGCAGCTTCTGCACAGACCAAGACAAGTATTGCGCCAACATGGCTAAGTAAGCAGACAAGTATAAGCCTCGCCAGGAGAGACACAAGGCACTGACTGCGAGGCTCAGGCGTGACGGAGGGCCCCACCTGAGGGCCAGCAGAGGTGAGAGCCTCCATCTCGGCCGCCCGCTCGGCATACTCCTCCGGGAAGCTGCGCTCGACAAGGGCCTGCAGAGTCACACTGCACAAGCAGACACGCGAAGCAGATCATAAGTCATTCCTTCCGATGCATCACCAAGAATGTGGCAATGCGTGCGAACGCGGCCAAGGCGGCAGCGGCTCGGATCAAGTGAGGACCTTATGGGATAGCTCCGGGCGCTCATGAAGAGGGTGGAGCGGCAAACAGGGCATTTGCTGCCTGCAGCAAAGCGCGCAGCCCATCAAGCGGAGCGCGTGTCAGAGGCCTGACATGGCCGCCAGCCATACATGGTCGTGGCAATTGAGCCCGTCATCCGGTGCATGGGCTGCTCACTGTGGTCAAGAGCACGGGCGAGGCACGCCCGGCAGAACGTGTGGCCGCAGGGCGTCGTGGCCGGCTGGTAGAGCAGCTTGAGGCAGAGCACGCAGTCCAGCTCGTCGCCCCTTGAGACCTGGCGCAGCGGCGGCCTCGCCCCGGCAGCAGGCCGCTCGGCGGCCTCGGCCTCCTCCTCGTCCTGCTGCCGCCTCGCCGCCTTGGCCGCCTCTCTGCCGACCACCTCGTCCGAGTAGATGGCCGACTCGAGCGCGTCGTGCATCGCGAGAAGCAGCTGGCTGCAGCACGACAGAGCGCCGCGGTTAGTCGCTCCAATAACCCCATTAAGAGCCCACAGATATGTTAATGCAAGGCCACCGAATGTCTCACTCATTGGGGTGCAGGGCGAGGCCAGCAGCGAGCGCGGCGCGCGCGGCATCGTAGTGCTCCAGCACCATGTGGGCGCCTGCCAGGCGGCCATGCGCCTTGGGCCAGGACGCGCCGCGGGCCGCCACGGCCTTCTCCGCGTCCTTCACCGCCAGCTGCATCACCGCCGATCAAGCAGCCGTCTCAAAGTCAGGCCTCGAGCTTATGCCATGCCGGCCCAACGAGGGCGCCGCTGAGCGACGGGCGCCGTGCCTCAGAAGGACTGAGACCTTCAGCAGTACTGCTACAGATTCGTTGATCAAGTTCTTGTTGGAACTTAACTTCCGCTTCTTTGACTTGACTTGACTATACTTGACTTGACTGACTTAACTTGAGTTGAGTTTAGTCCCACTGATATCGAGTAGGACTGTGCACACCTGGGCGAGCGAGATAGGGTCCAAGCCCGAGAGCGCCTGCTGCTCCGACTGCCCAGCCGGGATCTGGCGCAGCCACCGGCTGAGGCTGCACTCCCGCAAACAAGGGAACGCAGGTTCGAGCGATGAGAGCAGCGCCGAGAAGGCGAGCACTGCGACTGCAATCATGATGGCTGCGACCTATACGAAACCACTGCATCACCAAAGCTTGACATCATACATATCATATCATACATCATATCATACTAACTTCATACTAACATTCATACTAATCTGATGCTATATCGTTACTAATACCAAATTAACATACTAATACTGATCTGATACTACTGATACTATCGTACTAACATTCAGTATGCAATGAATGCATAACCAGATCCTTGCGATGACTGCATGTGGAGCTGCCGAGGCGAGACCTGCAGAAGGCGGCGCAGCGGTTGCCGAGGAGCAGCGAGGGGTCCCGCGGGTGCTCCTGCAGGCCCTGCGTGTACGACTGGATGGCCTGCGAGCGCGCCGCCGCAGCAGAGCTCATCAGCAGGGGCAGCGCCGACGAGGGCGAGGGAGGAGCGGCGGCCATGGATGGCTGCCGCGGGAGCTCTCACGTCGGCGAACTGGCCCTGGCGGTAGGCCTCGTTGCCAGCGCGCAGACACTGCGCAGCGTCCTCGTCCTCCGCGGCCGCCGCGGCGGCGTCGCCGTCCGGCGCCTCGCCGTCCTGAGCGCCGCCAGCCGCGGCCACAGCCCCGCCGTACGGTCAGNTTAGCAACCGCCGTGGCCGTAGACCGGGCCAGGAGCGTCTCACGCGGGTCCTCGGGCGGTGCGAACGCGGCCACGTCCACGGCACTAAGGTCGTAGAAATCGATGTAGGCTGGCTGCTTCCGCTCGCGCCTGGCCTTCCTGGCGGCCTGATCTGCTTGCATGCCAGACCCACGTGACAATCCTGATGACTTTAAACAAATTGAACCTAAAATGTAGACGAGACCAAGCATGCAACAACCAATTGTGGAATTTCCCCCTGCTTGGAAGACAGCACTGCAAGCCTCAGGCAGTCCACCTGCAGCATATTTATATCATACAGTAACTGTGATGTAATATAATAAATTGAAGATTATGTTAATGTTATTGATCGGTGCACGCTTGCTCCAAGGCCCCGCACCTCGAGGCCTGAGGTGAGGCCAGGGATCGCGGCCAGACTTGGAGGGTGCCGTGAGGCCGAGGCTGGCGGCCAGCCACTCGATCGCCCGCCGCTGCGTTGCCAGCTGGCCGGACTCGTCCTCCTCGCCGATCTCTGAATCAGAGGCCCCGTCCTGTGCCATGCATGGCACGACGGCAGGAGTCAGGCCACGGCAGTAAGCCAAGACGCCACGCATGGGCAGTGTGCAGCCCTGCCGGCATGCCAGATCGCAGCATGCAGTCTCGCCAATACCTCGCGTACGCCCTCCATGTCAGCATCGACCCCACCGTCAGAGGCCGCCACCGTTGTCCCGCCGCCATCGCCAGGTTCGTGGTCCCAGTCGGGGGGATCCCAGTCACCGGCAGCGTCAGAGGGCTCGACGGCGTCCATGGCAGTGCCACAGTCTGGTCCTACATCGGGCTCTGCGGCAGCGCTGCCGAGCTGCCGCTGGGCCTGCAGAGCTCCGTCCACGTCAGCCTCTGCCGCTGAGCACCCGGCCGCAGCGGCCGCCGCTCGGCGCGGGTCGTCGAGGAGCGCCACGATCTCGTCCAGCGCCGGGCTGATCTCAGTCTCTGCGTCGGCCGCTGCCAGCACGGCTTGCACCTCCTTCCAAGCAAACGAGAGGTCAACGACATCGTCGCCGCCGCCGCCGGCGTGGTCGGCCGAAGGCGCAGCCGGCGTCTGGTCAGGGACCTCGAGCGAGTCGAAGACCAGCTCGCAGCCGCGGTGGACGCTGAGTGTGTGGAGCAACAGGCCGCGCGCGCCGCCCTCGTCAAACTGCGCCTGCGTCTGGTGGAAGAGCGGGTCCACGCTGAACGCCACTGGAGGGCCCGCCGGCGCAGCGGCGGCGCGACGGAGCATCAGCACAGCTGGAGGATCTCAAGTGGCAGCTGGAGCAGCGCAGGCTGCCGAGTGGGCGGCGGGAATGGCCGGCGTCACTGCCGCGCCGCGGGCGACGGAGCGCATGGCAACTCACGGTCATACTTCTTGACGTTCAGCGCCTCTGGCGGCTCCAGCGTCGCCGAGGGGCAGGCGAGCTGCGGGCCCGGACAGGGAGCGCCAAGCCTTAGCCATGGCTGGCCAAGGACCGAATGCGCTGTATGACGGCGGCAAGCCCCCGTAGGCGGCACTTGGACGGAGCCCAGACTGATGGCTGTGGGAGCTCGCACCTTCTTGGAGACCTTGCGCTTTGCGCCAGACTCGTCGTCGTCCTCGCCAGAGCCGTCGCCGTCGCCGTCGCCGTCGCCGGCTAGCGAGCACGACACCAAAGGCCGCGGTGGCAAGTCGATGGCCTCAGATGATGCCACGCACAGTGGGTCTTGCGAAAGCACGACGACCGGCAAACGAGGACCAGCGGCGCTGACCTTCCTCCGGGGCCGGGCCAGCCGCCGAGCGGTTGAGCGCGCTGAGGACCTTGTACGTCTCCGAGTGCATCGAGTCGACGCGGTACGAGTAGATCTTCACGCCGGCCTCCAGAGTGCAGCTGGCCTGCCACGCCAACACCGCCGCCGCCGCCACCGGGCCGCCATGAGCCTTGCCGCAGGCAGCGCCAATGCCGCCAGCCTTCTCATTGCGTACTACCTGCTGGTGGCCTTGGCACGATGGATTCTGACGATAGATTCTGACAGAAGGTGGCACACCTTTTGGAAGTTGGTCTGCGCGTTGTCGCCGTCGTCGTCGCCGAGCACGATCTCGCTGATGTGGTCGATCAGCGGCAGGCTCCAAGTGTTCTTCTGGTTGATCTTCTGCGCCCCCGAGCCTCGCGCCACAGCGCAGACATGTCACCAAAGCGCCGTCTGCTGACCTTGCCGGGAGCAATGGCCGTGCAGCCCCTCCGGCAGCATGTCCAAGCCTGCGCTGAACGGCAGCGCCCAGATGGTGACAGCACCCCGGCGAGGCTCACTTACATTCTCCGACGCGAGCTTGATGCAGTTCTGGTACAGCGCCAGGACCTGCTCCCGGCTCAGGCCGTCGTCCGCCGGCCCCGCCGGCTCAGCGGCAGCGGCGACCGCCTGAGACGCCGCAGCCGCGGCCATGGAGTCGAGGAGGGCGGCCTCGCCCATGGCGCAGCCGCCGCGGCGGCGCAAGCTCGGAGCCGGAGTGCAATGGCGGCCAGGAGGGCGCCGAGACAGAGGAAGGAGAGCTCGAGCGAGAAAAACCAGAGGGAACGAGAGGGTGGGGATTCGAAGCCGGGCGCGCGATTTTCAAACCGGGCCAGCCGCGCGCGCAGCCTGTGGCCGTCCGATGCACCGAATCCGGCGGACTCGGCGGGGTCCTCCGATCGACGGCTGGTGGGGGCCGGCCGGGCCCCCGCGAGACACTCGAGCCGTCCATTGGGGACCGGCGCGCAATCGACTCGGCTGCCCCGGCCCGGTAAGGAGCACTGGGCTGGAGGACCGTTCGTTCCGGGGCATTGCATTTATCCACCGATTCAGCGGGGCAAGGGCAAGGACCCCAGAGCCATTCGTCGTCACCACCGCCGCCGCCGCTTGCCGCTGCGGCCGCCGCCGCCGCCGCCGCCGCCGAGCCGCTGCGGCCGGCCATCCTCTACTCCGACGCGCGCGCCATCGCCGAGGCCGCCGAGGTCCGCTCGCTGACCGTTAACCTCAAACCCCTATCTTTAACTGTAAACAATCAACCCTTTGCCCTCAAGCCCATGCCTCTAAACCCTAACCTTAACCTAACCCTAAGCCCTTAACCCTAAACCTAACCCTTAGCCGTACATTGCAGACCCTTGATTTCTGATTGCCCATGAGATCAATCTCGGTGCCGCTGCCCTCGGCCTCGACCTCTCACTCGCGGCGGCCGGCGAGCAGATTGCCGACGAGGCTTCCGCCGAGTACGTCCACGCTCTCACTGGGATGCGGCCCGTGGCTGCCAGGTTGCTTGCCCCGCTCCTTGACTTTCATGCACTACTGTTGACTGAAATTGTAGGATTTGTGGTTTTAAGTCCCATCTGGGCCGACGCCCGCTGAGCCGGCGGGGTGCCATCGAGCAGCGTACTCGCCAAGCTGCGGTGGCTGGACCGGCACGAGCTGCAGCTGGCCTCCTCCGGCTGCACCGTCCTGTTGGGAGCGTGAGCACATTTTGACCCAATCTGGAAAGACTGGCACTGCAGTTACTTCCTGTAACTATTAAGGTTTAGGTGCTGGAGTTTTGGGGTTTGTTTAATCTAGCGCGCTCTTCGCATGCAATCCTCTTTGCAAACAAATTGCTGCCTCGCTGTTTATCTTTTACTATGTCAGCAGAAGCCTCAGCAGGTTGCTCATCTCAAATGCCAACGTGCATGCCGATAACCGCTGTCTGGATATAAGCACTTCACATGACCATTGCTGATTCTTGGCAGCCACGACTATGTTGTCGGGAAGCTGTGTGGCAAGTGGGTCACAGACTGCACAACTGCATCAACAACCGGCCTTGCTCTTCTGCACAGCCCAGGTGAATGGCTTATCCGTGCAATAAGCAGCTCTGATTGCTGTAATCAGCATCCTCTTCAATTGTTGACTTAGTGGCATTGTAACGTACACACATTTACAGATTGACCTTATCAGCTTATTTATTGTGTGGCCCTGTGGACACTTCTGCGCTTCTAAGCCTCCCATTGGTACTTGCAGGCCACTATGCAACTGAGCTACTCGACAAGCTTGATTTGCACCACTGGTTACCCCGCTTAGCTCCTATGGTCGCTGTCGATGAACCTTGCGGTTAGTGCGTCATGCTCGGTGGACTTCTGGCTCTGCAAGTCTTTAGGCAATGCAGAAGCTTGTGTGCTTTTCCACTTGTTTCTCACACTTGCATCTGCAATTGCGCAACTTCGGCAAGCCCATACAAGTGCGTGTTTTGCTAGGCAAGGTTCTGGGCGAGGCCGCAATATCTCTTGGCGCAGCTGAGCTGGCTGGTCTGCCCGTCTTCCACTCCTGTGGCGATGCCGGCACTTGCTCTCTCGGGTAGGCAGGGTGAGCAGCTTAAAGAATGTCTGTCACTCAGACAAGCTGGCATCATTATCTCGTTGTATTCCAATGCTCATAATGGACAGTTAGGAGACTTGGGTGCAGGTGTGGAGCAGGCCTACCAGGAAGGAGCTATGCTTACCTTGGCACATCTGGGTCGGTCTCTCTTGTCTATACATAGTGCTTACATTATTGATAGCAGAGCAAAATCTGCCGCACCAAATCAGCACATTCTGGTACAGAGCAGGCCAAATTACTGTAGAACATCACCGTCAACGAGCGCACAACCATGAGGTCATCCAGTGGCTGCACTGCAGGCAGCTGGGTTGCTGGGACGTTCTTGCGTGATCGCAGCCAAAGAAATGACGTCGTGAAGAAGGCCAGATCTGTAAACATCTGCCCTGATGAAGACCTCACAAAGCGGCCTTCTCTGCCTCAAGTCTCCAGCATGTACTATCACGCAGAAATTTCTATGGTCGACAAGGCGCTAGCTGTTGGACTTGCTGGATAGCCAGCTTGGCACTCCTGACACTTTGAATGAGTGTCATTTGAGTGCAGCTAGGCATGCCTCCTTCGGCTGGAGTTCTGACATTAGCCCATGCGCATGAGGACTACGTCTTCCGAACAGGTTAAGCCAGCTCCAACAATCGCTTGCCAGCTGTGTCTCGAAAGAGTGGGGCCGCTCATGGCCGCCCTCTGAGCACAAAAGTGAAGCAGATGTCCATTCTGTGGCTCTCTTCAGGCAGCATCATGACAGCAGGCGGGAATTTGCAATGGGCCTCCTCTCTGCTTAGCTCTGCCTCAGGTACTGCATAATCTTGACTCATAGAGCAGGTCTAAGCACTGACCCAAATGCATGTTTGAATTGTGGTGGCAGCTATATGTTGAAGCTTAGACTCACTGTGCCCAAGTTTCTGCTTGCCAGGACCATTGAGTATGGAGGAGATGGACGAATTGGCCAAGAGTGCACCCCTGGCTGGTCGAGGCCTCCTCTACCTTCCCTTTCTTGCAGGTTAGTCCCCATTTGACGTTCAGAAATCTGTGCACCCTTGCCTCAGTTTAACGTTATTCCATGACTGTTCTGAGGGACTCTGTAAGGGACGACTCTTTATCCACTTCTGTCTTTTTGAAAAGCTGAGCTTGAGCTCCTCATGTCGGTTATATGCCTTCTGGGCATGTGGGCTGCAATTCCATGTGTTAGATACTGGCTTCTATGGAAATTCGTTTAGATGATGAATCCAGCAGGTCAAGAGCAGTCAACCTTAGCACCTCTTGATTACCTGGAGCAAAGATTGCATTGTCTCCCTGCTTGAGCTCCAGTGTTGCGATGCGACTAAGAGCTGCTGCCATGGCCAATGGCATGTGTGTCTTGCACTTTGACCTAGATAGCAGCAACGTAAAACTACGTCTGTGAGGCCAAGCAACAAAATAATCAGTCATGCTTAAGTCTGCAAGGCGCCTCACAAATCTAATTACTATGGCACACCTTTGGCAGCTGCAAGGGAGTTCCTGAGATGCCAGGATCAGTGAAACTCTTGGTTAAATTAAAAATAGCAGTGACAGCCCAGCACCTTGTTATCTCACTAGGTTAGCACAATTCAGCTAGCTACCTCGTGTTGCTAAGACACGCAGCATTCAGTTCATTGCTAGTCCATGTTTAGCTGACTGATTCAACTCCACCTTCGCTGGTAGACTACGACTGCCAAGGTTTGCTTTAATGCCATACCATTACTGTGCTTTTGTGCAGGAGAGAGGTGCCCAATTGAGAATGCAAATCTCAGAGTTGCTCTGATTGGGTGCGGAAGCAGCACAACCAGGTCCGAGGTAGCCCGCGCTGTGATGGAGGGTGTGGCCATGGGCCTCCGCTCTGCCCGCGATGCAATGCTCGTGGAAGGAGCATGCACCTTAGCTGGTACAACAGAAGCACTTCAGACACAGATTCTTCTAGTATATGACACATGCACAGCATCTGTCAAACCTGGCGCGAAGCTTTCATTGCAATGCTTCTGCCTCAACAAGAATTTTCTTGGTGTTTTGCTCACGCTTGCTTTTTGTGCACGTTTGATACACAGAGGCAGCTTCTTCTCCCCTGCGTGTTGTGGGGGGCGGTGCAAGGTACATGAGCCGTCCCTTCACAGTCCCTTGCTTTGTGCTGCCAACCTTCGTCCCCATCTTGTTAGTGCTTGTCATCTGCAGCTTTTTTTAGGAAGGAGTGCTCGTTCCTGCAGATCACTTGTGTGGCCACAGTACCTGGCGGCCATTATGGGCCAGCCTGTGGATGTACTTGCAGACGCTCAGGTTGCCAACCATGTGCTGTTTGCTATGGCTAGGTTTTCACGCAGTTGGCAAGGATGCGCATATTGAAGTGCCAAATATGCTGAAGTAATCAAAGTGCAGAAAGAGTTGTGGTTATCAACACAGCTGCTGAGTTAAGAGTCTCGATGGAGTTGAGTAAGCTGTGACGTAGTAGTGCAGGACGTGGGCGTCAAGGGCGCTGCGTTGCTGGCGGGCTGCTGGCTAGGCTGGCACCAGACACTAGCTCCTGAAGGTGGTTATCAGCTCATATTGCTGTTTATGGTTGCCTGTTTAATTTTGAATGGTAGCCTCTTGCCTTCAGCAAGCAGCTGGCTTGTTGGCGGCTTGACTTCGTCCAGTTTTAAATCTCTGTTTCAATTGCAACATTGCCGCGCGTGCCTGACATTGCTCACTTATAATAAATGCAGGAGACTGGGTGAGTGTCAAGTGGAGAGTGGAGCCCGCGGATGCAGACATTGCTGCTTACAGCGAGCTCCATGAGCTCTACTCGCAGGCCTGTGCCACTCTAGTGCCTACATTTGCTGGCCTTGCCAGCTTCCGAGCGTCGCATTGCCTGTAGGTCACGGCGTGAGCACTGCCACTATTCTTGTGATAGCCATGATCACAAAATTAGGAAATGGGCAGCACTCTGCTCAATATTTTCATGGTTCAGGAGTTGAGGTGTCAGTAGCTGGCTTATGCAGAGGCAAGAGCAACTTCTGCGGCTGCAACAATAAAAGTATCCGCTGCAAAAATGAAAGTAATTGCTGTAGCGCTGAGCTGGTGTTCTGCTGTCCAGCCTGTCCAGCACAACCACTTGACTACTGAGTTCTCCCACAAATTCAGCTCTTACTGGGGGCCTCTCTCGGAAGTAGTATGCTGGCTAACCCTTGCTAGAGCTGCAAATGATTGTCAGGAACCTATTTCCGCAACCAGCAGCTCGCCTGACACAGTGCGCCAGGAGCATCCAAGTTGCCACAAGTTGTTACGATACTCTGGCAAAGCCTCTAACCCTGAGCGGCAGATTTCGAGCCCAGCCACAGTGACAGGCTAGGCTGTGCTGTAGCACGTCGGGAGCGAGGGTGTGAGCAAGGCCAGCCCATCTGCATGCATCAGATGCAAGCAGTCAGGTGATGACGAAATCAAAGGCTGTGGTAAGTACCAACCAAGACATGATAATGTGCATATTTGCTCCTGGCAATCACGACTACAGTTTAGCCCTTTGATGCAGCAGTCACCAGTGAACAGGCATCTGGCTGCTCTTTGAACAGCAGCACTGCAATGTCACCTGCAAACGCCGTGCCCCTCCTTACTTAGTGGTGGCCCATTACCTGCCAGCCGAGCGAGTCGTACTTCTGAAGCCGGTGCACACGTTCTTCGCCGCCGATGATCGGGCTGACAAGCCAGCTCCCTGAGTGCATGAGAAGTGAACCGACAGCACCAGCTAGATTGTCCAAGTGTTGGTCCAAGACAGTCATGAGCCGCTTGCATCCTGGTCACTGCCACTGTTGGAGCTGCCATGGACGTTGAGCTCCTCATCCGAGTCCAAACTGTTTGCGAAATCGTAGTACGCATTCACCTGCCCTCTTTGTAGCCGTCAGCACAGTGAGTCGATAATAGTATCATCTCATGTGGAGGTAAGGGGCAAGGTGGGGCTGAAGCTTGACACTATCTCAAGGCCCTCCACTGTAAGCCCTTGACCTCGAACCTACAGTTTAGGCTTGCATGGTGCTAAGCAAGAACGTTTGCATTGGAGCTTGTGCTTGGCATTACCGTGGGGCGAGGGTGAACCGCATCGAACGAGATGATGCGAGGTTCAGTGAAGTCTGGAGGCTCCAGAACAAGGTATGCGCCCTTGTTGCCGTGCCGATGCTCGCCCGCCTGGGAGGCCATGCGTGGCGCACCATGCGTCAGCACTGGCAAAAGTTACTCCAAGAGATCCTCAGCATCTTCAGATGCCAATACTGGAAGCACTCTAATGGCCTCACAGGTAAAGGTCATAACCGCACTAATGGCGTGCCTTTACCTTCATAGTTCATTCATGGTGCTCAGAGCCAGTTCCTCGGCCTATGTCTACTTAAGAAAAGAGAGGACGCACTGTCGAGACTGACCTGGAACTGTGGGTAGTCGGGCGCAGAGAAGAGCGTGTAGAGCCTCCCAGCCGGCACGTCGTGGTCCAGGCTCCACCCTTGCTGCATGCTGGCCATGTGGGACCGCTTCTCACGTGCGTCGGGGCCCTCGTGAGACCGCACAATCAGCTGTGCAAAGGCGGGGGATTAATTCGCAAGCAGTTAGCTACAATAGTTACCAGTCAATAGCCTGTTACGTTTAGGAATAGAAATTTGACTAAGGGTAGAGATATCATTATGGTTTTGCATCTGGAGTTGAGCTCACTCTGAGCCCATGCCGGGCGAGGAACTCCTGTGTGCAGTCGGGCCCGAAGACAAGGCCAATGCCGCGGCCCTCGTTGTGGTGCAGCCCCGACTCCGTGCCGGGGTCGGACCACAGCACGTCAGCGGCGAGCGCCTGCGGGCCGCGCCCGTTGGGGTCCAGGAACGCGCGCCGCGACTTGGCAAGGTCCGCCAGCCCCCCCAGCCGGAGCTCCGCGGGCAGGCCCTTGGGTGTGACGCGCCGCCGGCCTCCGCCGCCGCCCTTGGCATGCCGGCCCTTGGCGTGCCGACCCTTGCCGCTGCCTGCTGCGGCGAGGCCGGGATTGGGGGGCTCACGGAAGAGACCGCCATGGCAGAGGAAGACCCGCCCGGCGACCACGGCGGCCAGCGGGTGCGACTCGAAGGTGGCGAGGGCGCGGCGGAACAGGTGGCCGCCGTCGGCCACGCCGTACTTGGCCGCAACCTCGCGCTCGAAGCCGTATGCGCCTGCGCAGAAGCGCGTCTCGTGGTTGCCACGCAGCAGGATCACGCGCTCCGGCGACGCCACCTGCGACGCGAGAGATGGATTCTGGGTTTTGGGTCAGAAGCGGCAACGGTCGTGGAGCTCAAGTCAGAGCTATGGGATTTGGGTCGTCGACAGTCGCAGGCTGCCTGCTGCGACCACCGCCGCGACCAGCCGCCTGCAGCCATTGAGCTTGGTGGGCGCATACAACTGACATACATAAAGAGCCTCTCTCAACTCTTTGATTGGCAGGACATTGTAGTCCTGCATGAGCACATCTGGCCAAAACACTTCCGCGACTTCATCGTTACTACAACAGATGACAGAGACGAATGCTGATACCAAAAGAGCAGCTGTTGAAGCCAGCCAGGTGGCATCAGAGGGTGTTAATGACTATGTTAGCGGAGCCACAGGCCAGGAAAACTGGGCGCTCTCGGTAACCCCGAGCCAAGTTCTTGGTAATCAGGTAGCGGAGTGCAGCGCGCAACGCCGGCGGGGCGCAGCAGGAGTTTAGACATCAATGTTAGGGGTTAGACCTTCCAGGCGAGGAGGAGGAGGTACGTCTCGAGGCCCCAGGCGCCGCGGTCGACGTAGTCGCCGTTGAAGACGTGCAGCGCGCCCGGGGCGCCGGGCGCGCCCGCGGCGGCCACCAGCGCCAGCGCGTCGTGCAGCTGGCCGTGGAGGTCGCCGACGACGGTGACGGAGGCGGCGCG
>WELB01000295.1:49914-71557 GCA_009602725.1 Spirogloea muscicola | reverse complement strand
CGCCGCTGCCGGCGCCGCCGGCGGCGGCCCAGCGGCCTCGCCGAGGTCCGCCGCGGCGGCGGCCATGGCTGTCGCGTCCTGGGGAGTGGGGAATCGAGTAATGGATAAAAATAATCGAGTAATGGAGGGCCTGAGTGGTCAAGTACCAAGGCAAGCACATGTGACAGGTGTACATCACCAGCTGCTAAGCTGACCCGCTCAGTAACCACGAGTCAGCACGTCGTGGCCGTGCTCTAGCTGCAGCCTCTGGCTTTCGTCAGGAACAGGAAAAAGAATACAGCTCTTCCACATTGACAGCAGTGGCTGGGAGAAGAAGAAGAAGGCTCGCCCATAGAGAAAGAGGGGCTGGCAAAGAAGGGCTTGGAGAAGGATTCGTGTATTTGAGACAAACGAAGGCCAAATGGCCAAGTACAAAGGCAAGCACATCAAGACCTACATAACCTACAGCAGATTGACCCGCTCAGTAACCACGGGTCAAAACATAAAGGTCGCTAATCAATGCCTGAATACTAGATGTCAGATACGAAGCCCTTCTACCACCAACTAGAGCTCGTACAGCTTTCTGGTGCAAGGCATTAGCCTGAGCACGCTGCAAACAGGCTGAAACTCGTCGTCGCAAGAAAGACAGGTATGCAGCTGGCAAGCCCATCTCAGCCGGAAACACATCTGCACGACGTGTGTAGAGCCTAGATTGGCAATGTTTTGGAGGATGGTGTGGAAACGAGGACCCAGACAGCCAAAGATTGCCCCTGGCAGGAGCTGATCGCATTGTGGGTAGTCGGAGTGTGCTGCAACCTTTTTGTTCTGCACTGCCCACTTCGTGACCAGCGATGTGTGTTGATGCTGGACTTTTATACGCCTCCTTAACAACAACGTCGACCAGGGCCCGTGGTCCATCACCAGGTTGCACGCCCACAATGTCAAGTGTGCGGCGATGATGATGTCCCTGGGCGTCCGTGGTGATAGGCATGATATTATTGACTTCCACGACCGCACGGTAGCCGGCGTCGCGCATCAAGCCCGCCAGGGGATCGCGGAGGAGGTTGTGGATGCCCCCCACTTCTGGTCCAGTGGGGCATCTCAGCATGTGAGTGGCGAGCTCAGCACCCTCTGCGCGGAAGTCGCACTCGCATTGGCGCACCCCAATTAGGCAGTTAGGTGGGAGGCCAAGGAAGAGTTGCAGGAACGTCCGAAAGGCCTCGGAGCTGATGCTGAAGGCGTTGGCGACGGCATGTGAGATGATGATGATCCAATCCGTGGCACCAGGTGTGGCTAGAGAAGTAAGGGAAGGGGGGAATGGAGTGTGATTAATGTGATGGAGGGCCTGAATGGTACCAAGGCAAGCACATGTGACAGGTGTACATCACCCTAAACCCTAAATCCTAAACTCTAATACTTAACCCGCTCAATAACCACAAGTCAGCACGTGGTGACCGTGCTCTAGCTGCAGCCTCTGGCTTCCGTCAGGGAAAGAAAGCGCGGCCAGATTGACTGGTGGCTGGGAAAGGAAATGGAATGCAGTTCGTCCAAGTTGACAGCAGTGGCTGGGAGAGGGCCAGCCCAATGGAACCGACAAGGCCTTTTTCCGGCTGCTAGTCTTCTGGATATGCTGCGGCTCCTGACTCGTGGTTACCAAGTAGTCCATCCTTCTCAAGCTCTGAGACAGCGCTTTTCACAGCCCTTGCCCCCTCTGACGGCTTCAGTGCCGTTCTGATAGAGGGCTGTCGTCGAGCTCATAATCAGACGGGCACATCTAGACGGCCATGGCATGTCTCACAGCCCCATTTGAAAACAATGACACCCACACCCTTATGGCAGGATGTGAGCAGGGCAGTGGCCCCAAGGCTCTGATGCAAGGAAGCGGCTGCAGGTCAAGCCATCTCGGTCAGCTCATGTGTGGATGGACCTGAAGCGGCCAATGTTAGCAAGATCTGATAAGCACATAACAGTCACTCACAAAGGCTGTGCCCGCTGACTTATAATACTATGCTGATACTTCCCACGGCTTCAGCCACCATTGTGGAAGAACAATTTCAAGAAAGAAAGTGTTTTGACGATCAAAGATAACAAAGAATGAAAGAATGAAATGTACAATAAAAGGAATGGGCGGACAGAGTGGCTTCACAAGTGCCCTGATATGCTCCCGGCCACAAAGTAATGTCGAAGAGGGGGCATCTGTGACACGCTGTGGAGGGAATCCCTGTTGTCCTTGACCCCCACAGACTGCTGCAGCAGC
This sequence comes from Spirogloea muscicola, assembly GCA_009602725.1. Classification (NCBI taxonomy): domain Eukaryota; kingdom Viridiplantae; phylum Streptophyta; class Zygnematophyceae; order Spirogloeales; family Spirogloeaceae; genus Spirogloea; species Spirogloea muscicola. Next base: position 69,321 of record WELB01000295.1, on the reverse strand, counting down.
CCATGCGCACCTCCTTCAATCTCTGAACGTGGTGCCACTCGCACGCACAGTAAACCATCCAGCTCCATGACTTGTAGCAGATCTCGACAATTCTGCAATGAGGAACGTGTATTTCAGTCACTTATCATTGAAGGGGCTGAGCCAATAGCTAGAGTGCTGCTCAAAAACTGCACGAAGTGTCCGATTGAAAAGTGTCCACCCTGACCACTCGTACCTGAGGATTGATCGCATCCATCTCCTTGATCAGCTCAGCCTGCAAAGGTAGCCACACAAAACGAGACCTAAGTACATTGCTCGCAGAAGAGGATCTCAGCGAATATGAAGGAGTCCATAAGCAGAGGGGTTTGACTTAGTAAGACTTTGTCACCTCTGGTATTCCAGGCCGTGTAACCACCAGGCTTAGTATGCGGCGCCTGAGTCGCCCTAAGAGGCCTTCGTCGACAACTTCTTCAGTCTGTGACCAGGGTCGGATGGCTATTGCATGCAGGTTGACCTCCGCAACCTTACTCCTCTCTTGTTCGCTATTGTCAGCAGGAATCGCATCTGCCTGTAGATCTGACGCTTTCAGACCACTTGTACCAAGAGCTGCATCTGCCTGTGGTTCCGGGCTGTGCACAGGACCTGTTCCTTCGCCATTGCCATTTGTCTTCTGACTGGCAATGGTACCCTTGCCTGCAGATAAGTTGTTGATGAGTATCACAATAAGTTGAGTCATTGGCTATGACTGTCTTCTACAGAGTAGGGCAGCATTCAAAAAATTACGTAGGAAGTCATGGAACCGACAATAGCGAACCTGGGAGATGCTCCGGTACACTCATCATGTGCTTTGCAGCTTCCTCTGGTGGGAGGAGCACGACGTGATCATATGCATTCACCTACAAGAACCAGACAGAAGTGCTCAAGAATGATGCTATCATATCTGATAGCCAGATATGCTGAATGTCTAAATCAGTTGCATGCCTCCTCAAGAATAAAACTGACTTAGTTGGCCATCACCAAAGTACAGAATATAGGAAGATCTCACCTTCTTGATCAGACCAAATGCTTCCAGCTCAATTGCACACCTCTCAGCACACTCCAGGTTGCTGCAGTTATTGCCTGATTGAAGTGGTAACAACCAAGTAAGGGTGACGCAAAGCTATTGTTCACCAGGTTGCTCTACTTGCAAGCACAGTAGGTGAAGGGAAATTCTTAGAGTACCTGCTTCAGCTCGGAGCTCTGCAGCCAAGCTATCAAGAGTGAGACCCCTTGCCCCTGATGTCTTGATGCTGAGCAGAGCATGCTTTAAACAGGCCACCTTCACACACTTTGCCCTCGAGGATTCAGCTTCCTGGCTGCACCAGTGTTGAAGGCATGCTTCTGACTCTTCTTCAAGCATTACAGGAGCTGGTGAAGGCAGAGCTTCACTGACATCCTTCAAAGGGGGCCATTGGCGCAGTAACTGTGCAAGTGTTGAGCTATTCATAGGAGGCATTGTAGGCTCCCCATGTTGGATCTCGAGGGATTGCAGCCCCCCCTGATCACTCTCCACTGAGCGTAGCTCTTCCTTCCCATCGGCAGAGACTTGCTCATTGGCGGATTGAATTTGGCTGGATGGCCCAATGTCCTCTGAGGGACGAGAACAAGCTTATGGATTAGCAAATTGTTAAGATGCACAAACTAGGCTTCATCAACGATCGGACAGGCTCAAAATCAGACTGGCTTTCATTCTGGTGCCTCTACATTATGGCTCACTTGATTCCACAGAGGTCAAGCATGCCGCTGCAGAATAGCTGGCCTGTTGTACCCTCACTTCCATCTTTGGGAAACCTCTTTCTCTGCGGCCTCTGTCCTCTCCTCCCTACAAAAGAATAGTAAGCCCTGAGCTAAGCCATGAAACCAACACACAATCAACGACATCCATGCAGGGTCAAAGGAAGCGGAATTTCACACCTGCCAATCAGCTTCTCCAAGACCAGTCGAAGGTAGCACAGGCTCCAACCATATTTCCTCACTCTGCCGCATCTCCAGTAGCCACAAGAGATTGCCAAAATTAAGGTCTGTGCTCTCAGTGACTGTCAGCTGGCCTTCGGCTTCGAGGGCGGCACTGAGGCGGGTGGCAAAAGTTCCTTGATTTTCTGTCATACCCAGTGAAAAGGGGAACACATCTCCAAGTCTGCTATAGAAGCCTCCAGAGAGCATAAAGGGCGACGAGCCTTGACCTGCAACCTGCAAGAATGTCATGCTCTTTAGAGAAAATGGTCACAGGAGCTTCACACGACCTTCAGCACAAATGGCAAGGCTTGAGTCATAGGAAGGAGGAGGGAGTACCACGTGGCCACGGTCACGGAGAAGGTCAAATGCTGCAAGCAGATCCAGCTCACTCTGTTGCTGCACAGCAGCATAAAGCGCACCGGCACTCCTGCTGCTAGAATCCTCCTGTGCTCTTAAGAGCATGGCCTTTAGCAACTCCAGAGATGTGGCGACGCTCAAGCGCTCACGGACAAGCTGCTCCCGTCTCTGCCTCTTTGGATTCGGTAAGACAAGAGGTGGTTGCAGGGGGGGGTGGACGCCAGGCGCAGGCAAGTGGAGATGGATTGGAAAAGGACTGGTGGAGTGCAGGTGATCCAGCTGCTCGAATTTCTGGATGGAGAGTGGGGCTGACGGCAGCATCCTTTGAGACGCACGGACCACAGCATCCAATTTTGCTGCCACTTCTGGAACGCTGGGGTCATCCCATGCAATGGCCGGTGTAATTGAGCTCCTTGCAGAGGCGCGATGACGAACAGCAAGGTGTGTACTAAGGTCCAGAATGAGATCCCGTACACGCTTCTTGTTTTTCAGAAGCACGACACGGCGACGACACACCAACTGCTTGGCTGGGAGGCCTTGGCAGCGGCTCCAGTTCACTTTACCTCTAGGGTGGCGAGCCTTTTGAGTGGCGTAGCTCCACAGTAATGCTCTGCGTACCAAGTGAGAAGCGCATCAAGCATGGACATAGCACCTACGACCAGCAAAAATACAGGTCAGGAAGACAATCACGGAGGAGCACCGACCTGTCGGCTTGCTCAGTCCACTTGAAGCGCTTTGACCTTCGTGCTTTTCTCTGCTTCTTGTTGCTATGGACGTGCTCTGCCACCACTTCTTCACCCCTGGAATGCACTGTCTGGTGCTCTACATCCTCGCCAAGATGCCCCTCTTGGCCTTCCTTCAATCGCCGTCTCTTATATGCACGGACATGCCCTGCTTCTCCCTCATGACGAGCACGTCTGCCCCCTGACCCGGAAGCAGGACCTCTGGAAAGGTGGGCAAGCCTCATGAGGTGATTCCTTCTGTAGGAGACCCTGAGAACCTGCTCAAGCAATACATCAGCCTGCATGGCAACCAACAAGCACTGCTCGTGCGTCGCCTTGTGACCCAGGCCCCCCGCTGCTCGCCTTAGCCTGCTTTGTAAATCCGCTCGTGCCTCTGCCGTCAGAGTGTCGCGATTGGACCACGATCGCGATCGGCACACCTATTGGTTACACCAGCTAGCATGGCTGTGTCAGAGCGGATACAGCACAGATTGATGTTCAATTGCAACTTAGCAAATCGCTGTCCTCAAAGTGGACTTACCTCAGGGGCGACGGTGGCTGGAAAAGCTTGAAGGGCGTAGTATTGATCAGCGCTTGAGAACATGGCTTCAAGTTCTTCCCAATAGAGGGCAACTGCACCCTTGGTGCTGAAGGTGTAAGTGCGAAACGCTTTGACTTCGTCGGCACTGGGCTCTTCTAGAGTAGCCCGCTCCTCCAAGCCGTATGCTTGTGATGCTTCCGGCATGCCTGGCAAATTCACCAGATTCTCCAATATTCCTTGACTGGGCAGACTCTGGCTGTAGTCCAACCGTATCAGCTGCCACGTCAGAAGCCACATTGATCAGAACGTTGCCAGATCACACCACTGGATGAAAGCATCACTTCTCTTGAAGAATGAAACTGCAGAGAGCTCCTGACCTTCAGGCGTTTGAGGAGGTCAAGGAGGACAGACATGCGGCTGCGCCATCCCTCAACACCAACAAGACGATGTAAAGTCTCCGGTGGCATCCTGGCTACTGCTTCAGCAGCAGTGAATATCTGTAATGAACCACCTGCATAAAACGTCCTCCACAGGAAGGTGTGCAGCGAGCATGCACGACTGAGCTTTGCAGTAATGTAGCCCCTAGCTATGACGGCTGACTTTGGGGCTGAGGTTGGACCATCTAGTCGCTCCTCAGAGGCTAAGTAAGCCTCCTTGTGGACTTTAGCGTCGAGTCGGCGACCAGTGGGAAGCCGCTCAACTCCTGTGAGTACCTGCACTGCTGCCCCGTCCCCAGGTCTGACCTGCCTCCAGAAAGCAATTGTCACTATGTGTATCTCGACTGAGCATAGAAGGTGATGCAACAACAAGACAAGGTCCAATGATGATGTTGGCATTCACATATTTTGGAACCCGAAACCAAGCGAGAAGGTATGATGCTGGCCATTGCAGGCACTGACCTTGGACTGACCAGCACTACGACCCTGCGACTCCAGCAATCGGAAGCGAGTGTGTATGCTTTCAAAAAGAGTGTTGCTGAGCTCCACGCCGTCTACTAGGATCACCTCCACGTTTCGTTTAAGCCCTCCGTTTGAGATTCCCAGTACTTCCACGTAAGTGCTCCTGCAAAAATTCTGTTGCTGCAGTCTCTCAATGACTCTGGTCACTGTTTTCCTATCTAATTTCACTGGAAATTCTGCATCCTCCAAAACACGCTGCAGCTCCATACGCAGACACCATCCCCCGCCGTTCTGCAAGATGAGATCAAGCATTCAAGCTTCAAGGAATGTATGATATAGGACTACAGTGCATTGAGGCTTAGTACATGATATATTGACTTCCAAGTGCATCGAGGATACTGAAAGTCGTGCAGTGAGCGGCACGTACCTGGAGGAAGTGGCGAACTTTCTGCTCCCGGTTGAGACCCTTGAAAGTGCTGGGGAAGTTGGGCCGCTTGACATACTTGGCAGGAGCAACAGCAATTGCCCCTTCCTCCTGTGGCTCTTGCTTGACGTTTTTGGCGAGGCTGACAATTGTAGCAGAGGCAGCCTTGTCCCTCTCCTTCACATGAAGCTCTGGCTTGAGCAGCAGCTGCTCCATTGGAGCAACATCAAGGTTGGCTGCCCTCAGGCGGTATGTTGTGGACTTATTTTTCAGCTCGCCAAACCTTGTCACCAACTTCCTCTCAAGCAGCCTGTCGAGACGGAATTGGTTTCGCTTGCTACTGACGCCAAGTTGCTTCCACAGCTGCGCATGCCATTATCCCTCTCTATCAGCACCAAGCGAGCTTCAAAGGGGTGTTAGCAGCTCCACAGTGTCCATCTCAATTTACTTCATGCAACCAAGATAGCACCGACATAGCAACAGGTGAAACTCCCACAAAAGAATCTCAAAGTGTTAGTCTACCCAACATGCAAACTCCTCTAAGATGTTGTACTCACATCTGAGGAGTACAAGCCAGCTGGGCCTGCAGCATGGATCATGTCGTACATCTGCTCGAGCAAGGGCAGCTCCACTAGGACGCCCCCGGAGTTGCCAATTCCCTGCTCATCGTTCTCCAACTCTTGCCCGTCCTCCCCCTGTGTCTGCTTCTGCCCCTGGCTGAGTGTCTTGCTAAGTCGGAGGGGATCAAGGAGCCTCATGCAACTTACTACCTGCAGTTACAATACGTCCAGTCTAAGCAGGCTTTCAAGCACAGCATCAATGAGAGTACTGCATGAGCAGTCTCATCATGCAATTTACTACATGCAGTAGCAATTGTCCAGTCTCAGCAGCCTGTCAGACCAAGATTGGGACGTGTCTTAGTGGTCTAAGTTTCACTATTAGTATCCTGGACCAGTACCAGTGTACACCACAATGAGGTAAGCGTCACCCATACCTTGGTGTCTACGCTGCCTGCAAAAACTTCAACTGCGCCTGAGTCCACAAGCTTTCTCTCCAACTGCAACAAGCACACAGGTGTGCCTCGAAAATAAGCCCACTGTCTCCATATAGTACACCTATTGTGCTGAACAGATTGTGCAAAGTCTCTCGAGGACACTAGATGGGCTGCTGAGTCGTGGTAATCAGGTGATATCACTGTACTCTGCGCCACTGGCGATGGCCTTTCGCATGCCGATATCCAAGGTCCACTTTCAGCTCGTGCACCACAAGTACCTGCACAGAGGCTTCAAGGTACTGATCAATCCGTAGCACTCCAGTCGTTTACAGCAAGCAAGCCACCTCAACAGAATTCAGGCAATCAAAAGTTCAGTTGCAGTATCATCCCTCAGATTGCATTGCCACCAGAGTTTTGTAATATCTTCATGCTTATCATGGAAGGAGAAAGCCTGTAGCACCTTGCCATCTGCTGCTTCAAGCCTCTGGCAAATGGCCTGCAGAGCAGCGGTGTCGTCGGTGACCAGCCACGCTGGGGAATCATCTGCCCCTTCCTCAGATAGCTCCTTCTTGCAGCTACTTGAGGCGGGAGGAGTCTCCCAGCGCACGCCACTGTTCATGACAGAGCGGCCGAATCGTGCGAGGTGACAGATGTTGGTGCTGACAACCTGCCCGGTCGGCTTCCGATCCTGCTTGGATAGAATATTATGGCGGGTCACGAGACCGCGAGCCTCGAGGTGCCGCACATGGTAGAAGAAGTTGTTGTTGCTGATGTTGAGGAGCTTCGCCAGTGCTGCCTGCGTCATGCCCTTCTCCCTGTGCGTATGTTAAAGACGAGTCAGGTAGATGATTCAGGTCGTGGCAGAGCCGTCCTGGCGTCTGATGTCAAATGCATCGCGATGTAATGCCGGAGGCGGCTAGCCATGGTCGACGTCGAGCCAGTGACAGCTGGCAAGGCCGCAGTTGCCGATAAGGCTTGCTACCTGGCCGTCGCCAGGGCTCGCAGGACAGCCCGCTGCTCCTCCACCTCGGGGGGCGGCATATCGTACAGCCCCAGCGCGGCTGTGCGCAGAGCCTCGGGAGCGACCACTGCGACGCCAAGGCGCTCCGCCTCTGCCGCATCCTGGACGGCAGGATCCTCGCGCGAGACGCTGCGGCAACTCCCGTCGGGGGCAGCGAGCCGGAGCTCCAGGTCGTCCGTCAGCAGGAGAGCGCGCCAGGCGGCGGCTCGGGCGGCCGGATCCAGGGGCAGGCCAAGGCGGGCCGCGGCGGGCTCGAGCGCGCGNGCGGCGGCGCCGGCGGCGGTCTGGCGGCCTCGCCGCCGTCGCCTCGCACCAGCGGCGGGGCACGCCGGCGCGGCTTGGCCTCGCGATGTAGGGTCTGGCGCTTGAGCATGTGGGACGAGGGTTCGAACCCCGGCGAGGCTCGGCGAGCACAACCCACGCTTTCACCTCGAGCTCGACGGACTCCCACAATCAAGGGGAAGGCGCGCGGCGCGCACGATTGCAAGGGCTCCGGCTTCTTCAGACCTTGTCCATTCCTTTGGGCTGGCCTCTCCCAGCCACCAGTCAATCTGGCCGCGCTTGCATCTCAAGGGAGGCCAGATCAAGCCAGTAAACACACTGTTCGGACAAAAGCTGGTGCGAAGCCCTGTGCTCAGGGGGCCTGAGGTAGAAGAAAGAAACAGCAGTTCCAAATTGACTGGTAACAGTGCGAGAGCCAGCTGAAGGTGGCTCTCCCAAGGGTGGCAAGGGCTGTGAAAAGCCAGCCCGAAAATTTACAAGGTTCGAAGGGGCCACACTACGAAGGGGCCAGAAGCGCTACCTCAGGACTGGTGTAGGATGAATCACTCAATAAGTACGAGTGAGGAGCCTCAAATCCGACAAAGTAGCTGCCGGAAAACTATACCCGCAGCGATCATCTCCTACCGGCGGCCATCGACACATTCGGCTGCATGGGCCCTCGCTTTCACACCTTGCTGGAGAAGATTTCAAGCTTGGGATATGCACGTCGTGAGGATATGCTTCCAGCTCAGCTGGGCATGCCGGCAGCCTTCTTGTCGTTCTTGCGACGTCGAGTATCAGTCTGTCTGCAGCGAGCTCAGGCTCATGCATTGCATCAAAAAGCTGGTCGAGCCTTAGCTGGTAGCTCTAGAGGTTGTCGAGTGCTGTCCGGTATTCGGGCATCAGTTAGTGACCTCTATGTGCTGACTCGTGGTACTGAGCGGGTCAGCTTAGCAGCAGGGTGACGTACATTTGTCAATGTGCTTACCTTTGTACTTGGCCACACATGGCCCTCCATCTCTTAATACACTCTCCTTTCCTGACGAAAGCCAGAGGCTGCAGCGAGAGCACGGCCAGCAAGCAGGTGCAAGCTGTGGGCCATGGAACGCTGTAGGGAAATGCATGCGGTAGACTTGGGCTAACAAGCCAGCGGCGTTGAAGTCAGCCTGCTCACCTCGCCTGCAGGACACAGCGCGCCACGCAAGCCTGGCTAGCAGGTCGAGCCACTGGGACCCAAAGCCCCGTGCACATTCATGGCCAGGGGTACGAACTCGTCCCCAGCCGGGGGTGGTCAGCGTGTTTCGCCGCCTTGCTGCGGGCGGCGCTCGCCGCAGCATGGCCAATTATCGAGGCCTTAATATGCTATGTCAGAACGGGTGTAGGATGGACCACTCAGTAGCTACGAGTGAGGAACAGACTAGCTGCCGGAAAACTATCAAGAATATAGAGAAGAGGAGCTGGCAAAGCCAGTCCAAAAAGAGAGAGAGCGAGAGAAGGCGCGCGGGGCGCATGAATTGAAAAGAATGGACAACTATCCCCCTGACGAAAGCTGGAGGCCGCAGCGAGAGCACGCCCAGCACGCAGATGCAAGGCGTGGTCCATGGACCGCTGGAGGGAGAAGGCGCGCGGGGCGCATGAATTGAAAGGGAGGCCAATTCAAGCCAATACATTGTTCAGGCAGAGTCGAGTGCAGACTAAACAATGCTACATAGGAGGGAGATTGACAGACGCATGCGATAGACATGGGCCCCTCCGTCATTTGGCCCCTTTGATCCTTTGTCAATTGATTCGGGCTGGCTTTCGTGCTGGCCGTGCTCTCGCTGCGGCCTCTGGCTTTCGGCAGGGGGATAGTTTTCCGGCAGCTAGTCTGTCGGATCTGCGGCTCCTCACTCGTAACTACTGAGTGATCCATCCTCCCCTTGTGCTGACATGACATCTTCAGGCCCCTCTGTCCGAAGGGTGTCTCCATGCACCGGAAGCATTGCAAGGGGTATCCCAGCGCCGCCGGCACGACGCCCGGTGGGGCCGCCGCAGCTGGCAACCCCATCGCCACGGTCCTGGCAGCCTCACCCCAGGAGCCGGCCATGGAGGAGCATCCATTGCCTCCCGCTCAGCCGCCGTCCCCACCGCCGTCGCCGCCGCCGCCGCCGCCCTCGACGCCGCCCGATGTGGCCGCCGCAGCTTGCAGCCCCACCGCCATGGTCCTGGAAGCCTCACCCCAGGAGCCGGCCATGGAGGAGCATCCATTGCCTCCCGCTCAGCCGCCGTCCCCACCGCCGTCCCCACCGCCGGCATTTCACAGCCGATTCTTTCATATCAGCAGCCGCTTTCTTATGCACCGGAAGCATTGCAAGGGGTATCCCAGCGCCGCCGGCACGACGCCCGGTGGGGCCGCCGCAGCTGGCAACCCCATCGCCACGGTCCTGGCAGCCTCACCCCAGGAGCAGGCCACGGAGGAGCATCCATTGCCTCCCGCTCAGCCGCCGTCCCCACCGCCGTCGCCGCCGCCGCCGCCGCCCTCGACGCCGCCCGATGTGGCCGCCGCAGCTTGCAGCCCCACCGCCATGGTCCTGGAAGCCTCACCCCAGGAGCCGGCCATGGAGGAGCATCCATTGCCTCCCGCTCAGCCGCCGTCCCCACCGCCGTCGCCGCCGCCGCCGCCGCCCTCGACGCCGCCCGATGTGGCCGCCGCAGCTTGCAGCCCCACCGCCATGGTCCTGGAAGCCTCACCCCAGGAGCCGGCCATGGAGGAGCATCCATTGCCTCCCGCTCAGCCGCCGTCCCCACCGCCGTCGCCGCCGCCGCCGCCGCCCTCGACGCCGCCCGATGTGGCCGCCGCAGCTTGCAGCCCCACCGCCACGGTCCTGGAAGCCTCACCCCAGGAGCCGGCCATGGAGGAGCATCCATTGCCTCCCGCTCAGCCGCCGTCCCCACCGCCGTCGCCGCCGCCGCCGCCGCCCTCGACGCCGCCCGATGTGGCCGCCGCAGCTTGCAGCCCCACCGCCACGGTCCTGGAAGCCTCACCCCAGGAGCCGGCCATGGAGGAGCATCCATTGCCTCCCGCTCAGCCGCCGTCCCCACCGCCGTCGCCGCCGCCGCCGCCGCCCTCGACGCCGCCCGATGTGGCCGCCGCAGCTTGCAGCCCCACCGCCACGGTCCTGGAAGCCTCACCCCAGGAGCCGGCCATGGAGGAGCATCCATTGCCTCCCGCTCAGCCGCCGTCCCCACCGCCGTCGCCGCCGCCGCCGCCGCCCTCGACGCCGCCCGATGTGGCCGCCGCAGCTTGCAGCCCCACCGCCACGGTCCTGGAAGCCTCACCCCAGGAGCCGGCCATGGAGGAGCATCCATTGCCTCCCGCTCAGCCGCCGTCCCCTCCGCCGTCGTGCCCACCGCGGTCAGCACCATCGACGCCGCCCCCATCTCCGCCGCCTCCACCTCCGCCGAGCGAGCCGGCGCCACCGCCGTCGCCCCCACCTCGCTCGCCCGACCCGCCGCGGTGCCAGCTGTGCCAGAAGACCTTCACCTCGCGGTCCGGCCGGTCCAACCACCAGCGAGCTTGCGCGTGTACCAACAACCGTGCGGAGCAGGCGCGGAGCGCAGCGGCAGCGGGTGGTCGTCGAGGCCGACCAGGCAGGCCTCCTGCGCCGTCCCCGCCCACGCCTCATCACTGGGAGTGGCTGGCAGGCCTCGACCTGGCCGCAGTTCACCGCCAGGCGGCCCTGCCGCTCCTCCGCCACGTGCCACGTTGGGCGCGCCCGCACCTCCGCCGCGCGCTCCGCCCGGTTACGCAGCGGATCGTCGCGGACCACAGGGACGAGGCGGCGTGGAAGTTATTCATCCTCTTCCCCCGGTTGTTGCTCGGGCGGGTCTCTCCCGACAGCCGCAAGCAGGGCCAGCAGCCCCTCTTGGAGCGCGTCCACTTGTTCGAGAGCGGGCACTGGGAGGAGCTCCTGGCCAGGCACGACGCAGCCGTGGCGGCGTCCGCGGCCAACCGTGGTGGCCGAGGGGCAACACACGCCCGGGCCGCCAGCGTCCGCAGGGCTCTTCGCTACGGCCACGCGGGTGAGCTCTCCCGGGCGGTGCAGGCCCTGGACGATGCGATGCTGGCGCCGACCAATGCGGCCACTCGGGCGGCCCTGGACTCCCTCCACCCCCCGGCCAGCTCCTCCCTGCCACCGTGGTTGGCCGCGTTCACCCCGCCGGAGGCGGTGGTCTTGGAAGCCGACGCCCTCAAGAAGGCTCTCCAGACCAGCCGTCGCGCAGCCGCCGGCGGTCCCTCCCGCATGCTCACTGAGCACCTGCGGGAGATCTTCCTCGAGGGCGAGGCGGCGGACTTCAACGCGCTGCTGCAGATCTGCCAGCACCTGGCCAGGGACAATGTGCCGGCCAGCATCCGTGGCGTCCTGTGCGCCAGCACGCTGCTCGCCCTCGACAAGCCGAGCGGGGGGGTCAGACCCATTGCCATTGGGGAGGTCCTGTACCGCCTGGTGAGTCGCGTACTCTGGCAGCAGCATGCGGGGCCGGCGCAGGTGCACATGGCGCCACACCAGTACGGCGCGGGGCTGCGGAGTGGGGGTGAGGCCGTCGTCCACGGGGTCCGTGCAACCTTGGACCAGCACCCGAGCTGGCTGGTGCTTGCCGTCGACGTGGCAAACGCCTTCAACACCGTGGAGCGCGCCTGCATTGCGGAGGAGCTCCGGGCCTCCTTCCCCTCCCTGGTCCCCTTTTTCCGCTTGGGGTACGGTCAGCCCAGCGACCTCCTCTGGTGGACAGGGGGTGATCAGGTGGAGGTCCTGCAGTCCCGCTCGGGCACGCGGCAAGGGGACCCCCTCGCCGGCTTCTTCTTTGCGCTCGCGCACAACCGGGCTCTGCAGGCTACCGCTGCGGCCCACCCAGGAGTCCTTCTTCCCACCTACGCGGACGACACCACCATCGTCGGCCCTCCGGAAGACGTGGCGGCGGCCTTCGTTACTTTCACGCAGCAGCTGGCCACCCTCGGCCTGACCATCCGGCCGGCGAAGTGCGCGGCTTGGTCCCCTGGCGTGATCCTACCCACCCTGGCGCTGCCCCCGGGCTGCCGGACTCCGGCAGACGGCTTCACCCTCCTGGGAGTCCCCATCGGCACGCCAGCCTTCGTGGAGGGGCAGCTGCGAGCCCGCCTCGCGGAGCACCTTCAGCCCGCGGCCCGGCTCCCCGAGCTGGAGGATATGCAGCTGTCCTTGGCCATGCTGACCAAGGCCATCGGGCAGCGGCCCCAGTACTTGACGCGGGCCACCCCGCCGTCCCCAGAGGCATTGGCGGCGTACGCGACTTTCGACGCGGGCATGGTGGCGAGCTTGGCGGCCCTGGTCCGCCACCAGGGCTTCCCCCAGTCGCCAGCCGCTATCCACCAGGCGGCGCTACCCATCAGCCACGGGGGTCTCGGCCTGCGCCCGCTCGTCCGCTCATGCCGGGCTGCATACCTCGGCAGCTGGGCGCAGACTGCCGCCTCCGTGGCTCAGCGCTTCATGGTCCATGGCCGGCGTGCACTGGAGCAGGCGGTGGTGGAGGTGGACAAAGGCGCGCTGCCGTTCCAGGTGGCGCTTCGCACCGCCCACCAGGAGCTGCTCGCGGCGCACCCCGACATGGCCGGCCAGGCGGTCTCCTTTGCGCACCTCGCGCACACCGCTGACCTGCGCGTCCAAGCGCGCTTCGCGGCCGTCGTCGACAAGGCCGCCTACACCACCGCCGTGCTGCAGCTTCCTGAGGCTGACCTGCGCGGGCGCGCGAGACTACATTCGGCCTCCTCCCCGGGGGCAGCGGCGTGGCTCCAGGCACTCCCCATCACTGACGCCCTGACCCTCCCAGATGAGGTGTTTCGCACTGCCGTCCACCGGCTCCTGGGGCTGCCGCCTCCATGCCTCCAGGGCGTGCGTCAATGCCAGTGTGGCGAGCGAGGGGCCAAGCCTGGCGAGCTGGCTGCTCACGTCCTGCGCTGTTCCCATGGCGGCGAGAGGACGGCGGCCCACGACCGCCTCCGGGACGCGATGCACAGCATCCTGGTGGAGGCTGGCTTCGCGGTGGCAGCGGAGCACTCCGGCGTCATGCCGCTCCAGGCCAGGGCCGACGGTCTCCACGCTCGTCGCGTCGACCTGGTGGCCACCCCACAGGCCGGCGGGCCACGTCTGCTTCTGGATGTGGTGACTACCGACGCATTTGACCGCTCCCACCCAGCCCAGTCTGCCACCAAGGCTGGGTATGCGGTCGCCTGCGCCGCTCGGGCAAAAGAGATCAAGTACGCCGACCATCCACCGGAAGACGAGTTCTTCCCGTTGGCAATTGACATCCATGGGGCACTGGGCGCTCGGTGGCTTGAGCTACTTAACCAGCTCGCCCGCCACGCAATCGCCCGTCGCTTCCATGGTGAACCGGTAGACTTTCCTGCAGCCGGGTCGCTGGCGCAAGTGTATCGCATGCGCTTGGCCGTCTCGCTGCAGAGGTCCATGGCCCGTGCGCTGCACCTTCGTGCTGGAAGAGCCCTAGCTGCTGCCTCTGGCTCTGTCCAGGGGACCCACTTCCACGCCCCTAGCATCTCTGATCTGCGGCTGCTCAGCAGGAATTACTGAGTCATTCGTAGCTGCTTTGTTTCTTCTTGTGCTTGTTTTTCTTAGCGCTTCCCCTGGCTCCCTTCTCGTATTTTGTCCATTCTTTTTTGGGCTGGCTGTTCCAGCCTCTATCCTCAATGGGCGAGCTCTTTCTTCTGTAGCTGCTAAACGCTTGTCGCCCCCCCCGAACCCTTGTCAATTCTTTTTGGGCTGGCTTATCACAGCCCTTGCCCCCATTTGAAGTGCCACTTCTTTCACAGCCCTTGCCCCCATTAGGAATGGACAAGGACAGACGAAGCCTGAGTGCTAAGTACTAAGACAGCAGCAAGGGGACTCTCAGTAACCTCTAGTCAGAAAGGCGAGGCAGAAATGAAGCGGTCCACCACACGGCGTGGAGGCCACCAAGTCGACTCGTCGCGTGTGTAGTCCGTCGGCCTCCTTAGGATTGGCACTACGGTATGTGGATTGGCATTTCAAAAGCCCCCCCTCTTGCCTTTGTACTTGGCCACTTTCACATACACAAATTTTGTCCTTCTGGGAGAGCTCCTGTCAGTGGGCGAGCCCTTCCTGTTTATTAGCCTCCTTTGGAGCAGGTTCTGATGGAGCAGCGCGTCATCCCCCGTCAGCCCGTCACGAGGCCGCCCCAGCCCAGGACTCCGGCGCTGACGGGCGCAGGAAGTCGAGCGGACGGCGAGCGGAAGGCGGCGAGAACCCGCCACCGCCGCCGCCGCCGCCGCCGCCGCCGCCGCCATGGCCGCCGCCGTCGTCGCAGCCCCCAGCGCCGCCGCCGTCGTCACAGCCCCCAGCGCCGCCGCGGCGGTCGACCCCGCGGACTTTCAGTGCCCCATCTGCCTGTGAGCGCCGGCTTTAGCTTGCCTTCGGCCGCTATCGTCCGCCGCTCTGGACCTCCTTTGCCGCATCTCCAGCTTGAGTTCCAGTGACTGGCAATGCCATTCATGGCCGCCGCGCCGCACGCACTCTGCTCCTGCCGCTCTGACGATGCCGCGCCCTTTCCTCCGTCGCTTTATTGCGCAGCTCGCTGGTGTACAAGCCAGTCATCAACGGTGAGCGCCGGCTCCTCGTCCCGCCACCCTGACCTGTCACGGCGGTGCCACGCCCGTGCTCCGTCTGTCTGAAGGCAATTTTAGCCGTCAGCAAGGGCACGGCAGCGGCTGTTGCGCCGGCTCCTGCCGGCTTACTGTATGGCCGCTCAGGGGTCACACATATAAGAGATTGACTTCTCGATGGCGTGCTTACCAGCTGGCCTCGTTCACGATGTCCTGGGCTTTGGAAGGGCCCTCGTCGTCTGCCCGACTCGTCGTAGAAGGTTGTCTTTGACGCTTCCGGGTGGTGGTGCAGCGTGTGGCCACGCCTTCTGCTTCTGGTGCATCCACCGGGCGATGAATCCCATCAGGGAGTCGCACTGCCCGCTCTGCCGCCGCGTCTTCGGCCACTTCCCCGCGATCTGCGAGCTCCTGCACTGCGCGATATCGCAAGCTTTCCCGCAGCAGTACCAAGCCCGCGCCGAGGAGACTCGAGGTGGGATTCCTCAGCACTCAGCAATGAGTCCACATCAGGTGCTTTGCAACCTGAATTGGCAATTGCCTATAGTTTCTGAGGCGTACGGCACAACAACCACGGCTTGATGGGCATCGGAGCCCCTTGAATTTGACCATCGTCCTCGAGTACTGAACAAGTGGTGCCATGTCGCCATTGCTGCAGATGATGAGATCGCAAACAACGTCTTCTCTCCGGATCTGGATGCTGCAGCACCTGATGCTGGTGGCTGCGATCCTTCCCAGTGCGCTGCAAGGACGCCAGCCACAGAGGGCGACCCAATTGATGCTACCTGCGGATGCGGCGGCAACGAGCCCGTTACACCAATGGGCTGCTCTCTCAACATCGCAGCTTTCGAGTGCGGTGCATGCAGCGAGCTACTTCACGAGCCTGTGGTCTTGAATTGCGGCCATGGTAAGAAGTTGCTCCTCCTCTGGCCAGCCACTGCTTGCAATCTGCTGCTGGCCGCTCTGACATGCCACTGGCATGCTCAAGGTCCTTTGTACACTGACCTGCATCATATTAACGGCGTGCTCTGTTGCTGAAGCTTGCTGTCCTCGCAGTCAACCATTCTCATGTCCTCAACCATTTCCTTGCAGCCATCTGCTTACGTTGTGCCGACACGCAACAAAGCCAGCCAAACTGGTTGTGCCCTTTGCATGGCTGCATGGCTCGGCAGCCTGAGGGGATGCTAGGGAAGTGCATGACACTGGAGAAAGTTCTGATGACATCACACCCGGACGCATACTCGTCGCGAAGTGGTCGGAGCACGACCATGGCCACCTCTGCAGCTGCATCAGGTGGGCATGCTCTGTCTCTATTTGTCATAAACGCCATGGCATGTGACTCATGGACCAACTTCTGATGACTTGATGTGGTGGGTCGACCTGCAGAAGACGCAACCATGCCTCAAAGCTCTGCACGCGAGCCGGCGGAGGCCAGATTGCATAGTGAAGCCAGCAGCTCGGATCGAGGCTCAGGGACCTCAGGATTGTCCTATCAGGACCAGGACAGGAGGCATTGTCCAGAGGCAGAGAGCTCTGCTGTGCCGCAGGTTGGTGGTGACCAGGGAATGGTGACCTTGGTGCAGAGGGCCTGGGAGAACATTGCAGCCGTTGCTCGAAGGAGGCAGGCCGCGAGGTCCCAGCAGGAGCAGGAAAGCCTCGACACGTTGCTCAAGGAGACCAGAGCCCAGAACTACATCCACACTGGTGTTGGATGCGATGCCTGTGGGGTAAGTTCCATGAGGATTGGTGGCCATCTGCAAATTGTTGGACAGGATGCCAACCGTGTCCATGTCCTGCCCAAGGTCGTGTTGCCAGCAACTAGGTCTCACAGATTGGGAAGTATTACGTTGATGTTGTAGGCTACTGAAGCAGGTGGAAGCTCCTATTGTCCTGCTTGTCAACATGGCGTTCTTATACCACGAAGTTTGACTTGGTAACTGGCCTGGTCCACTTTCAACAAAAGGAGAAGAGGAACCTTGTAAACTAATCTATGATGCAATCGTCTTGACTTCTGCTACCAGGCATTCCCCATTGTGGGCAGGCGGTTTCACTGCAAGGACTGCCCCGAGGCTGTAGGGTATGATGTATGTTCAGACTGCCAGCAAGGTCCCTTGCCGGCTGCTGGCCGATTCAACCAGCGACATCGGCTTGAACATCGGATGGTGGAGTCACCCCAGTATAGCGGACCCCTGCATTTCCTTCTGGTTGCTCATTCTGCGGACCTCACGATCCAGCAGCTGATTCGTTTATATGGCAATGAATTGACTGCAACACTGATGGACGCCGATGTGGATGTTGGAGGGGAGGACTCGTTTGAAGACCAGCAGGCAACAGCGACACCTTACTGAACTCTCGGCTTCACCATGGCTGCCAACGAGTTGCCATGAAATGGCAATATTTGTCCATGCGTATATGTGAGCAGACAAGCTCGGCAAGAGCTGCCAAAGGCGCATTTTGTACAGGTGTGGAGCAACCATAGTTCTGGTTGGTCCTCTGACACTTCAATGTGAAGTGCCATTCCTAGATTGTTGCTGAAGGCCAAGCTGCATTGAAAAGATGAAATCATCTCGCTGTGGCCCATTTGACTGCTTCATTAGACGATGACACCTTCTTGCCCTGCTCAGCAGACCTGCTTTGAGAGGTCAAAATCCACAGTGTAGTCGTACTCAATGGTAGGTATGAGGGAGGCGATGAACTTCAAAAAAATAAACAAATATCTGCAGCGAGCCCAAACACAGCCGAGGGTAAATACTTCTCTCTTGACAAGGTCTGACTCTGCCAGGACTGACCAGCATGTGAAGCACAGATGCATACACCTTCATCCAGCAAGCATCGTAGTGCTATGAAGATTGTGAAGAAGCAGCCCAGTTACAGACTCACTGATCAATGCGAGGCTCTACGCCTCTGGAGGTGAGAACATCCAAGATTTTCTTCATCACAGCACCGTGCCGGCAGGGGTGGACGGAGGCAAACTTGCCAGGCATGTTTGGATGGTCATCTATTGTCACCTGCAAATGTGAACATCGTTCTACTTAGTTTCGTGCCACTATGGCTGGCTTGGAGCAGCCCTTGCCTTAGCCAAGTCCAGGATTTATCTGCTGCAAAGTGGCTCAAGTGGCACTATTTACAGAAGACAGGCAGCTTAGGGAGGGGTCTACCGTCTTGCGCGCATGGTCTTGGCTGACATCCTCAAGCACCTGCTCAGGCTTCAGCGGCTGCCGGCTCTGAGCCAGCAAGCCACCAGAAACAGTGAGTAAGTCTTTCAAAACCAGGACAGCCCAGATGATTCTGTGCACTCGCGATGGTGATGAACAGGGTCGGCACAGCATGGATTGCAAACCCATTACAGGCGGCGTGCTCACCTCGTCGTAACCAAAGAGCCACACCCGAGGCGTCTGATAGTACTTGTCATATCTGTGGACAAGCCCACAAGCTGCTTGAAACTTGATCCAGGTCTGTCAGCTAGAGGCACTACCACTGGACTTGTACTTTCGCAGCAGCGCTTTGAATATACTTTGAGTATGCAGAACACTAGGAGCATACGTTATGCTTATGTCGTACGTCCTCGTCCGCAGAATGTGGTCCTCGGTGGGCTCACGTGCCACGAGAAACGACGGCGACAAGGTGGCCTGCACGGCAGCAATGCCGGGCAGGGGCGGCAAGGGATCTCGCAGTCAGCCCTGCACGTAGGCGGTCGACTGAAGCAGGGCAATCACGGATTCTCCTTAATGGGCGTCTGCTCACAGGATCAGACTCCATTGCGTTGTCGTCCTCCTCGAACTCGGTCATGTCAGGGACGTCGTCGTCATTGTCGGCGGCGTCGTCCGCCGCCAGGTTCCCGCCCGGGCCGCCCCGACCCATGACGAGCTCGCTTCCCACACGGCCTTCCTGGGCTTCGATGGACGGGATCGCTTCCTCCATCCTGACGTCTGAAGGAAACCCAATGACAGCAGACTAAGCGTGACGACACGACTGCCTAGAGCCGCAGTCCCACTGCCTCGGTCATGGGTCTGGCAAAGCCTGCCCGGCGGTGTGACGAGCGGGACGGACCTGCAGCCGGGTTGCCGTGCATGGCGAGCCAGCCGCCGTCGCCGCCGTCGGCCTCGAGGAGCAGGTCGCCACCGGCGTGCGCGTAGGCCTCCTCCAGATACCCCGCCCGCCGCAGGCACGGCACTGGCTCGACCGGCGCAGCCAAGCCAAGACCAGCCGGGGTCAGCACCGCGAGCGCCGTCTGACGGCCTCGGCGGCGGGAATGGCGGCGACGGCGCGCGGCCATGGCCGCCATTGCCGCGCAGGCTCACCGTTGCGGGTGATGAGGAACTGCCTGTGCGGCGGGAGGAAGGGCCTACGGCGGGACGCGTCGCCGCCCTCCCTGTCGGCAGAGCCGCAGCCGCAGCGCCCATCAGCGCCGGCGGCGGCGGCGGCGGCGGCGGCGGCGGGGGCGAAAAAAAAAAAAAAAAAAAAAAAAAAAAAAAAAAAAAAAAAAAAAAAAAAAAAAAAAAAAAAAAAAAAAAAAAAAAAAAAAAAAAAAAAAAAAAAAAAAAAAAAAAAAAAAAAAAAAAAAAA
>WELB01000295.1:24554-36169 GCA_009602725.1 Spirogloea muscicola | reverse complement strand
TGAAGCGGAGTACATGGCAACGACTGCAGCAGCAAAAGAAGCAATCTGGCTGAGGAGACTACTACAAGAATGTGGATTCCTCTCTTCATCGAGCGCAACCACTTTGTTCAGCGACAGTCAAGGTAGCATTGCTTTGATTAAGAATCCAGTCTATCATGCTCGTACTAAGCATATTGAGATACAACATCATTTCATCCGAGAGAAGGTAGACGAAGGAGTCATCAAGATGCAGCACTGTAGTTCAGCAGATATGACTGCAGATATTCTGACCAAGGGCTTGTTTAAGCCCGAGTATGATAGATGTAGAAGTTTGCTAGGTCTGGCTGATTCACATATTTAGTGGGAGTGTTGAATATTGTAATATGTTGAATCGGCGGGTCGGGGTGGGTGACCATCCCGCCCGTCTATTGGGCCCTGAGAGTCTCCCCTGGATAAGGGAGGCCTCGGGCACCCGTCGTGCTCACTCTCCACATCTGAGGCCACGCGGTGCGCCCGTGCGCCCTAGCCAGGCTGCCACCCACCTTGGGTGAGGGCGGAGCCTGTGCTGTCTGACTGTCTGTCTGAGATCCAAGTCTGTCTACCACCATGAGTACATCTGCGTCTGAGTCACTGCGACGAGGTCGCTCTGCTGGGCCGCCGTCTCAACGAGGGCCACCGCCTCAACGAGGCCGATCTGCTGGACCTGGAGGACGCTCAGTGGAAGAGCAAGACTGGAGAGACACAGATGCTGAGCGACCCGTGTACAACACAGGTCAGGTGCAAGAGCGCGCAGCACAGGACAGTTTTCAATTAGTACCCACGAAGCTCGACACCGTGGTACGGCGTTTCAGCGGAAAGCCCTGTCACTTCAATCCGCTCTTCCCAAGGCGTAGAAAGAGAGGAAGGCGCGCCGTGCGCATGAATGAAGGGATGCCGGTTCGAATCAACACGTTGTATTCAGCCTATGCATTGTTCAGGTTTAAGAATAGTGCAAGATAAATGCATCTCCTGACTAGAGGTTACTGAGCGTCCTCTAGCTGATGTCTTAGTCCTAGTCCAAAGAGAAGTGCCAAAGGCATGGACTGTAGTGTAGTTCTTTTTCGGCACCTCTTTCTTTGGCTTGGGATACTGTCCATTCTTTTTGGGCTGGCTTTGCGCAGCCCTTGCCCCCATTGGGAGTGCCACTTCTCTTCTTTGCCAGCCACTCTTCTCTATGGGCGAGCACTTCTTCTAAATGAGAAGACCCTAAAAGATAAAACGAAGCCCAAAGAGGAAGTGCTCGCTCATAGAGAAAAGTGGCAAAGCCAGCCCAAAGGAGACTCCTGGATGCAAAGGAGACTCTTTCACTTGGCTGTGACTGGCCAGCCCAGAACGAAAGAATGATTGAAGTCCGAAGTGGCAGAAAAGCGATAAAGAGAAAGCGCGGCCAAATTGACTGGTGGCTGTGAGAGGCCCAAAAAAGAATGTGCTCGCCCATAGAGAAGAGAGGCTGGCAAAGCCAGCCCAAAAAGAATGGACAATATCCCAAGCCAAAGAAAGAGGAGCCGACATACTACACTACAGTCCATGCCTTTGGACTAGGACGAAGACATCAGCCAGAGGACGCTCAGTAACCTCTAGTCAGGAGATGCAAGTCGGAGTAGCTAGCCGGGGGAAAGACGTCGCCCTGACGGAAGCCGGAGGCCGCCGCCAAAGCTCCTGCGCGCAAGTGGACCGCGAACGCGAGTGACCGCTGAAGCGAGACGGCCAACCGCATGCGGTAGACCTGCGCGAGGGACCCGGCGACATTGAAGCCGGGCTGCTCGCCGTGCTGCCCGTGGCGGCGGGCCGCGGCCTGCTGCGCCAGGCGGTGAAGCAAGTCGAGCCACTTTGCGCCGAAGGCCCCGTGTACGTCGACTGCAAGGGGAACAAATTCGTCGCCCAAAAGAGAGAAGGCGCGCGGGGCGCATGAATTGAAAGGGAGGCCAATTCAAGCCAATACATTGTTCAGGCAGAGTCGAGTGCAGACTAAACAATGCTACATAATACGGAGACCTAATCTAAGGTACCTAAGATGACATTAGTACCCACGGGTGAGCACAAACAAATCTGACAAAGCCGGATGGTGCAGAAAGCACACAGCAACCCAAGTGGCCACTGGGAGCACGGCCCAGGTAACTAGAAAGGTCGCGCCCATCGAGGATAGGGGCTGGAAAAGCCAGCACAAAAAAAGAATCAACCAAAGACGAGAAGGGGGCCAGGGGAAGCGCTAACTAGGTGTGTCTCTCGCTTGCCAAAGCTGCCCAGCGCCGCCGCCGCCGCCGCTGCATTGCACTGCCGCAGCAGCGGCGGCAGCGGCGGCGGCAGCGGCGAGTAGGTGTCGTGCGCGACGTCTCGGACCGTGCCAAGAGGGCGCCGACAGAGCCCACCTGGCGGCCAGTCGCTAGAGTCGCCTACTCGGAGAAGCTCCGCATCCGGTTGCGTGAGCCCTGCTCACGCTTGGTACCCCACGAAGTTGTGACCTTATGTGTGTCTAATATCCCATTGTCGAACGTCGTCTCGAGCTGCTCAGAGACTGCTGCATATTACTGCTTCAGCAACACTGATTTGCGATCACATCATTAGTTGAGGGTATTTCTTGACTTCCCTAACCCTAAACCCGGACTCTGGTTCTGTGCGTGCGGCTTGTCTGACAGACTGGGCCGAAGAGTCTTCTCTGCCCAGTAAAAGAGGTTGAGAAACAAGCCGACAATCTCAGTGCAAGAAGTAGAGTCCGGAATAAAGTCAAGTTCGACCCCAGGAAACCGATGTGATCTCGTACAAGGGTGTATGCAACAGCGCCTAAGCAGCTCGAGACTATGTTCGAGTACTGCGCTGTGGTCAGACACAAGGTCACTGTGTTCTTGGCTTACCAAGTGTGAGCCGGTCTCACGCAACTGGATGCAGAGCTTCTCAGAGTAGCCTCTCTAGCAATTCGTCCGCCAGGTGGCCTCGCCATCACCCTCTTGGCACGGTCCGAGACGCGCACACGACACCTACTGACTCAGCAGCGGCAGCAACAGCGGCAGCAGCGGCGGCAACGGCACAAGGTCGGGAATCCAGTCAAAGCGGGAGACTGGGCCGAGAAGACTGCTCGGCCCCGGCCCTCTACACCCCTTATGCTCAGTCAGGCAAACAGTAACATCGTTTACTGGGGCAGGCCATCTGGCCAATTTGGCACCCCCGATTCCAATGACCAGTGTAGCCTGGGACCGTCACTTCCGCCACTACCTATGATCACGCCGCTAGCCCAGCCAGTACCCGCCAACTCTCGTCAAGGTGGGTCACAGCCAACGAAGCGGCTTCCGACCTTTTCGGCTTTTCTTTGGGCTTCTCATTGAGCCTCGCGGGCGGTTGGATAGATTGTGCACCGATGCCATTGGCTGGCACGGGCACATAGGGGCTCCTTCCTAGTTGGAGCTGAGCTGAAGGTGCCATGTCCGCAACTCCTTTTCATACCTTATCAATTGTGAGTCCACCTTATATGTTCATGTGTGCCGCCAGCTCACCATGCTTGTCAGATCGACACGAATAAGCACCGACGGGATATTGCACAACAGAGATTTCAGTACCCACGAGTGAGTACATCCCAATTTGACAAGCTAAGTTGGAGAGCCGGAGCTCTGCCGGAAACTCCGCCACAGAAGCCAGTGCCCTGGCTTAAAGCACGCGCCCAGCACGCTGATGCATACTCAAAGCTTGAGCGCTGCCAAGCTATCAAAATCTGCATTCTGAGACATGCAATGTATCTTCCAGACAAAGTGCACACGCCTTGCCTGCAGTTCTTGCTATCTGGTCTTGCCACAACTTTGAGAGCGCCTCATTTTAAGACGACCACCACGCCAAGTAATAGAGACATTAGCTTGGAAGGTCTGCTGGGGGAACAACTGCTGCTCATGCAGACTTGCTGGACGCCATAATTCGTCATTGCGCCTCCTTGATAAGACGGGCAAAAAAATGTGCGGCAAGGCTCCAGTATGGTGGAGCTTTACCTCCTATGCTGCAGATATGGAAATCATGCCCACAATGTGGACAACCTTGCAACTTAGAGCAGCAAAGTTGCTCCATGCATGAGTATCTACTCAGCTCCTTGTTGCTCCCAAGTGCTTACCCATCCGCTCGACTGCGCATTCGCTTGCTTCCGCTCACTGTTATCCATCAGTCTGGCACTCGCCCAGCCCAGGGCCGTGCACCCGCACGCTCCTTGAAGATGGGACATGAGGACAGCACTCGACCTAGCCAACAGCTTCGCGTTGTTGGGAATCGCGACTAGGTTCAGTAATGCTGCCAGTCCGAAGAGGAGCACAGCAATAATTGACAACTTGCACATCAATTTCGTGTACATGCAGACCTCCAAGTGTGCTCACTGCGCTTGCAAGCTTCTGCCTTGTGCATAAATCACAACTGTTGGCACAACTGTCATGACGATCTCTGTGTGGCCAAGCTGTGTGGCCATATACACGCATTTCCCTGTGTGGCCAAGCTCACCTCGTAGTGGCTGCAGAGCTCGTCCAGTCACCTCAGTCTGGCGCACATCCAAGAGTACCAGATTCTTAAGAGCTGCAATGAGCATGACTCCAATGTTGGTTAGTAGTTGCTTGTTCCCTGGTACAGCAGTGCAACAAAGCCCCCCTTTGAAGCACTGAACAGTCAAGAAGCAGGCTGCACGCTTACCAAGGAAATGAGAGACTGATGAAGGGTAGACAGGCGCTCTCGCCAGGCTAAGATACTCCAACTTGCATAGTGGCCAGTTGCTCTCAGCCAGTTCCTGAGAGTGCAGCTACTAAGAATAAGAAAACAGCAGATGAGCCAGACCTCAGTATACAGCATCACCTTTGATAACAAAAGCGACTCTCTTTCTTTGAAGGCTGCCTTCTTGCAAGACTCATATAAGAGGATGCATATGTATGGGAGAACCTACATACAGCATGACATAGTAAATTAAAGCTGGTATAGCCAACACAAGATATGCTCCTGCGGCTTGCCTTGCCTTGTTCATACTGCCACATCCTCAGTCGCAAGCCGTATGTTGCAAACTCAATGAATGTGGTACCAGTGGTTGTCCCAGATGCATTCAGCGCGATGAGAGACGACATTCCTGTGATGAGAAGACTGGACTTTGTCATCATGGTACTTGAAACTGGAATGTACTACTGGAATGTACTGGAAACAAGAACCTCGTATGCTGCAAGACAGGAAAGCGGAGTACCAGGAAGGAAGCGTATGGCACTTGCTTCATCGACTTGTACTGCATTCTCCAGGTCCAGGCACCTCAACTTGGGAAGAGCTGCATGAGGCAAAGCCTTGAGTTATTGGTCGCTGGGAGCAGCAAGACCTCTGCATGATGCTTGCTGAGAGGCTTATTGAGTGTGATACCCCATGCCTTGCAGCATACAGAGACTTCTCAGGGCCTCTTGCCTGCCACATACTCCAGCTGACTGCCTCGCACGTTGCTGCAGCTACGTATTCTCAAGCACTTTAAGGCTCTGAGAGCTGCCACGAAGGTGCATAAGAAGAACAGAGTGGGGATGAATATCAGAATGTATGGCAGAAGCAGTGAATGCCAGAAAAGGCATGGAATGGCTACACTGGCTTGGGCACGTCATTCAAATTCACATATAACAGCAAAGTGAAACAGTGGCTGCGTGTCGCATGCGCCGACACTGCAACTACTGATCCAGTGAGCAGCAATTGTACCAGCAATGGGCGCAAGGTCCTCCAGCCAAGCGCAGTTGCTCAGGTCCAGCCTCATCAAAGAATCTGCATCGCGACAAGTCTGTTTGGGTGACACCAGGAGCTAGCTTGGCAAAGGGCAAGGCAACACATGGCATGGAAAGGCATGACAAGGCTAGTAGACATTGCAGTGGCCTTCAGAAGCATTGCATTCTCAGATCGGTCCGCCTAGCAACTGCAGCTGTGGCGAGGAGCAAAGAGATTTCTTTTAAGACTATAATGAGCACCTGAGAAGATGGCCAAGCCGTGTAGCCTAAGGCCGCTCATGCCCTGCACCTCTGCCATGCGGCCACCACATAGACCGCTGGCACGGCGACTTCAGACGGTCAAGACCTTCTACGGCCACCAAGCCTCACAGCAGACCTTGCAATCTGCATGGTCAGAAGTGTGGAGTCCAGCTACTTAGCCAGCTGACCGCTGAAGCTCTATGCTGCTAGGCTCCCCTGACTGGCGGCTAAGTACAATTTGACAGGTGTGATGGGTGCAAGCGCAGGTTGCTGTAGAGCAAGCTCACTGGACAGCGCCAGCTCCCGGGGCCGCCAGAAGGCCGCGGCAAAGGCGCGGAGCTCCGCCAGGCCGGCGTCCCGCAGGAAGAGGCGGTGGAGCTCCTCGGCGACCTCCAGCGGCAGCTGCCGCAGGCGCCGCGGGGGCTGCCGGGCCAGCGACGCCGCGACGGCGGCCATGGCCAGGCGCGCGAGCGTTGGGACCTCCCGCATGTCACGTCACGGCCCTTCGGCGGCCGCCGGCCGGCTCGGCCTGCGCCGCGGAGGGCAGGCTGCCGCTGCGCAGGCGCCCTGCCTCGCCATCTCTGCCTTCGCTGCGACGGGCATGGACCTGCTGGCCCGCGCGGAGCGCCGCGAGCGTCGGGGTGGCTGCGACGCAGCCGACGGTCCCGTCACTGTGTCGGAGTGGCAGATGGTGCTGCTGTGTTGGCTTTAGAATGGACTGCCGCGAGATGGGAAGCTGCCTTTCAGCGACGCCCAAGTGGGTTAAGGTGTACCATAACACCAAGCATAGCTGGTCATAACTGGAAGCGACTTTTCTCTCTGCTCCTCTGCTCCTCTGCATCCAAGAATCTGTATGATGTAATAAATGAGGGGGTATGAGATTACAGTTATGGTACAGATTCTTGGATGCAAAGGAGCAGAGACAGAGAAAGTCGCTGCCAGTAGTGGGCGAGGCGATGGCTGTGAGAGGCCAGCTTAGAAAGAGAGAAGGCGCACGATGCGCATGAAATTGAAAGGGAGGCCAATACTAGCCTTAACAAATGTCTTGTAAACTGGGTATTGAGCTGGCTAAGGGGGACGCTAATATCCCCGAGTAAGCACATGCATATCTGACAAGCTATACTGAGGAGCCGAACCACCTCCACGGAAGCCATTAGCCTGGGTTAATGCACGACCAGCACGCTGGTGAATCGCGAGTGCTTGGGAGCGCTGCAGACTCAATGATAGCCTCATCCTATAACATGCAACGATGGCTTGCAGGACGCTAGAATGGCCTAAGCTACCCGCCCGACTACGTCGGCGGGCATCAACATGCAGTGCCAGGCGATGGAGGAGGGCAGACCACTTCGTTCCATAGCCGCCGTAGATGTCCATGGCGCATGGGAAGAAGTGGTCGCCCCGGGGGTGGTCGTTATAGTGTCTCTCCTTCTTCCTCTCCGCATGATGTGTCGCCCAACCTGGCACAGTCGGTGTGGGTGCCCCTGGTTGGAAGGCGTCGATGAGGACGACGTCGAGGAGAAGACGAGGCCCACCACTCCGGGGGGTGGCCACCACATCCAGACGCCTGACGTAAGGCCTGCCACGCTTCTGGAGTACCGGCATGATGCCCGGCACCTCCATGGCCGCATGATAACCTGCCTCGCGCACCAAGCCATACATTGCGTCTTTGAGAAAAGGAATGTACAGAGAGAAACAGCTCTTCCAATGGAAGGCAATGGCTGTGAGAGGCCAGCCCAAAGGACCGTACAAGGAGCAGAGGGACACTAGGCATTGAGCCCGCCTGTTCTGACGACAACCCAGCACGACAGAGGCATGCCATCTGGCCTTCCGTGACTGTCTTATAGACTCCCCCTTGTCTTGCTACCAACTTGAGCTGGCCATCCGCAACCACGGTCCCCTCCAAAAGAAAATAGACTCTTCCAATGATAGGCGATGGCTGTGATTGGCCACTCAGACAAAGAATGATCGGCAATTCAAGGGGCCAGAAAGAGGAACCACGTCTGTGGGGTTCCAGTGTTGGTAGTGACTGCACAAGTCTTCCTTGCAGGTACTTAGTCACCCAAGCTTCCGCTGGCTGCCCTTTTTGACACAGAGCTTGCACAAAGATTTGCTCACGTTGATGACAGATCGAGACTCTTAGGTCGTAGCGGCCTCTCTCCCTGCAAGGCAAATCTGCTTCTCTGTCCTAGATGCCTCACGCAAGCTGTCTGTGCAAAGCATCCTCAGTGAACCAAGGTCTTGCGACAGAATAGACAAAAGTCTATGCATGGAAGGATACTTCAGCAGATGTCTCTAATTTGATGTGTCAGAGCTCGGAAGACAGGCGAAGCAACTTCCAGCAGGATCTGTACGTAGACTGTCAACTATCGTATGGAGTCAAGAAGTTCCAAAAAGGAGCGGATAGAAGCAACAACGGCCAGTGCTCCAATGCTGCAGTAAAGGAGGAGAGCATCAAATTGGACAGAGATTGGCAGCACGCACGATTTGCTTGGTACAATTTATGCATTGCTGCATTAATGGGAAGGGTAGATCAAGTATATGGCAGAAACACCACAGACTTAGCAATTTCTGCAGCTTACCACTGCCAGTAAAGCTCCCCAACGTATCTTCTCGAAGAAGGCAAAGGAGATGGGCTTTGCATTAGGATCATGTCCTCTCAAAAAGCCTCTGCAACAAAGCAACAAGTTGTGATGGACAGAAGTATATACTCTATGACGCTGTCCTTATAGGTGGATGCATTCTAGAAGGCAGAATCGAGGTTACTGATCCAAGTGACGTAATGAGTCCAAGTCCTTACATGAAGGACACTGATACAATAGGAGCAGTACGCGTGTCGTAGATGGCAATCAGGCCGTCAGTGGAGGCATCACCAGTCCTTGCATTTACGGCCAGCCGCTGCCCTGTCGAGTCCCAGACCATGCGTTCAATGCCGACCCTGCAGACAGCACCGGAGACTTAGTATAATTCTGCAGTTCAACACAACCAACTCGATCAAGACTGCATGTTTGTGCTATGTTGCTATGTATATGCATGAGACAGGTGATGTACATACTGATGAGCAGAGGCAGCAGGTCCCGCCACGGCGTCAAGCTCCGGTAGGTCAACAGGGATGAGGGTTGCATCTAGCAAATGACGTATGAAGCAAAACACCATCTTAGTCATAAGCTGAAAGGATGGCTTCATACTATATGACATTTTCACAGACTAAGAAAGAAACACAGGTCAAATTAACCACGATCGCGATCTCCTCGATATGCACTCCGGAGGCTTCATTGGATTATTGCTTCTTGGGGAGCCACTGCCATTGCAAAAATCTTGACATTTCACAGATGAGCATCTGCATCTGTCACCTAAGGAGGGTGGCTGTCCTGCCAGATGGATAGCAGCCAGCGTTGTTGCACTTTCAAATGCAACCAAGATCACTTTGCCACTGGAGCTCCACCTTGCACTCTGCCCAATACGAGATTGCAAAGGCAAGGTCTTCTCAGTGCAACAACAAGCACATCAGTATGCATCAAAATACAGATAGTCTATGACCAATGTGCAGCTCCTGTGGATAGACGAAGCTTGTAGAGAAGCTCTCTCACAACAACATTGCCGTGGACGGAAGACCACAGCTCTGACGTCCACGTTGTGGTCTCCCATATGTGGAAAGTAGCATCCCTGGATACAACCAACCCATTACAGTGCTCTTACGCAACCAGGAATAGCAAAACTAGTGTGGTCTGAGCAGGGAACAACAAGTGCGTTGCACGCAAGAAATCTGAAGTTGACTAGGCGGAGTCACATCTGTTCGTATGACTATGATGCTTACGTATGAGCTGAGAACAAGTAGTTTCCTGAGGGAGACCACTCCACCAGCGAAACACCAGCAAACCCTCTCCGCAAGGGCTCCCCAGAACCTTCACAACAACAATATGGGCGTAAGACTGTCTACAGGATCACTAGCTACAAATATGAAGGAACTCAAAGTGCTGTTAGTGCTATGTAAGCTTGGGTGCACTCTGGTGCCATCAACCTAGCTCAACAAATTGCAGTCTATGTGTCTTAACGTTTGCAGTCCAAGCATCTTGCAGCCAGTGCAGTTATTGCGAGACCACTGAGCAGAGCTCAGAGAAAGCCAACTGCTCACCAGTAGCTACGTCCCACACGATAAATGTGGGACTGCTTGTTGAAGCTGAAGCAAGGTAAGTGGAGATTCGTTAAGGACAAGCTGCCAGTAGGTCCTTCCTCAGTGGCTTGTGACAAGCCCTGATATCAGAGGAAGCTCTATACAAAATTGATTTCGCCATCATGCAGCATCACACCTGCTCTAGTAACCTCACTTCTTACACAAAGTAGTACTGTACACAGCTGTTAAGTATATGACGTTATTACGTGTAATTTCCACATGTCCCGATCACGATGCTGGCAAAGTCGTAGCTACCAAGCGATTGAGATGCAAGGTCAGTATTGGGGCTTTGGATATTGTCCGCAAGGGCTCCAGGTCAGTGACGTGACAGGCGTGGCGCTCTCTGACTTCAGAAAGGTCATCTTTGCGTCTGCGAGCAGGCCAGTGCCATGTTTGGCCCTGCCCCAGTGCCCGGCGGTCACCTGCCCTCTTCCAGAGACCACCCACAGGCATATCCCTGACCTGCACATCAATGTACTTACCATAATGTCATTATGACTTACCGGGCAATGACTTCGATTACAGTCATTGGAGGGCATCTGAGAGAGCCAGCATAAGTGTCGCATCTTGACGCCCAAAGACCTCCAGATGCAATGAATTGGATAGCACAAGCGATTACTGATGCAGTGCAACTCCACTATTCTTCATAACCGGCCACTTGAGGTGCCTAGCAAGCTCACCAACATACCGGCAGGCTGCTGCTAAAGATTGACCAGCACGAGGCCTCCAAGCAACTGCAGCCACTTGGCGCTGGAACTCATGACCCAGCACAGATGGCTGCGCAGCCTTGTCTGGATAAAATAAATTGGCCAAGATAGAAACTTAGGCAGAAAGCCCATGATATCATGTCAATCTCCATGCAAGCTCCTAAGCCTCCGAGCTTTACGGAGATGGTAATGGTAATGCAATGCATTATGTGGAGCGGTACCTTGGTCATCAAGATCGTACAGGAGCACGCGGTCACGGGCGTCAACAACAGCAAGCCTCTGCCGTCTCCAGTGGCAGCTGACCGTCTGCCTCCGGAAGCTGTCCTGCTCAACAGATGAACCAGGATACGAGTTGTGAGAAGGACGTGCCAGACGAGCCTTCACCAGTTCAAGTGAAGAAAGGGATGATCCTGACATGCAATCAACACAAGAACGACAATCAATCACATGTGAGCTGTCGCAGTGTAGGAGGTCGTGCAAGGGTAGCTATGCGATTGCAAGCGGCAGCTCAGCCAGCCACCACGTCCACTCTGGAGGTGCGTTCTGGTTTGAGGGTGTGGAATTTGGGGTTAGTGGTCAGGGTTTAGGGATTTAAGTTTGAGGGTTAAGGGTTTGGGTTTAAGTGGAGGCTGGCCGTCAGCGCAGATGACGAGCCGGCAGCCGGCGCACAGCTGGGAGGGCCACCGACCTGGCCGCCGAGCGACGCCGCCGGCGCGACTCGAGAGGCGGCGGCCCGCAGCCACCCGAGCAGCTGCTGCGCCGTCGAGCGCAGCCCCCGCG
>WELB01000295.1:0-23761 GCA_009602725.1 Spirogloea muscicola | reverse complement strand
GGCGCTGCTGGCGGCGGCGCCGCGGCCCGCGGCGGGCGAGCGCGCGACGCTGGCGCTGGAGACGACGACGGCCTGCCTGCGCCTCCTGCACGTCTTCGCCTTCCGCGCAAACGGCGTGCTGGACCTCAACCTCACGCGCGGCTTCGCCGTGCACTCGGACGCCGCCCGCGCCGCGCCGCCGGACCTCGCCGCCATGGGCTTCCTCCTCGCCCGGCCCCCCGTCGCCCTCAAGCTCCACTGCGGCAGCGACGGCGGCGGCGGCGGCGGCAACTCGTCGGCGGCACCCTGTGTGCTCGCCAGCGCCAATGTCAGCCGCCTCTTCACGCTGCGCGACGTTGTCGACCCCAGCCTTGCTTACCATTACTTCAAGCAGGTGAGTGGCTGGCCATCTGCATAACCTGCTTACCCTCAGCATCTGGCATCGGTCTCTCTGCTCTCGGCTGCGTTCCTGCAAGCGACGAGCCTCCGTAGTGTCTGGGGGCTCGCACACATTCTCAGGAAGACCAGGTTTAGATGAGCCTTAGCATACACATGCACAAGGACCAGGTTTTGGCTAGATAACGACGGCAATGCGTAGGTTTGGTGCTCAGTAGCCGTGCGCTAGGCAAGTGTGCAGCGAGCTGCACAGGTTGAGCTGAGCTGCACAGTACATGTCACGTAGACAGATGACTACATGAAGAGCAAATGCTGGATGCTCCTCTACTCGCCGCCTGCTCCACAGAATTGTATATGCAGAAATAGCTCCAGAAGCTCCTTGACACATATTGCGTACAGCATTCTTATGGTGTTATTGTCAGGAGTCCGGGTTCAGGATTTAAGGCCCAAAATACGAGGGCGAAGACAGTCATTGGTGGCACACGCCATATCATAATTGTTCCACATTTCCGCATTCTTTGACAGGCCATCTCTTGTGCATGCATGACAGATTCTGGAGCCAGACGAATATTACCTCTACTTTGCCAACTGCGAAGCCTCCCACCTTGTCACCATCCCAGACATCGCTGCCACCTTCTACAACCAAGACCCGACAGGCCCTCTTGACTACCTCTCAGATGGCATGGCGCCGTTGAAATATGTGTACATTGCTGTGGCCGCTGTCTTCCTCATAGCGAGCGCCGTTTGGTCGTGGAGAGTGCGGAAGCTGTGGAGCCAGCCGGCGAGCCCGCACGGGCTGCAGGTCGTACTGTCCTGCCTCCTCTGTTCGACGGGACTCCTCATGGTCTCCTACGCCGTCCTCTATGCCATGGTGCAGACCAAGGGTACCGCCGGCCCCTGGCAGATTGTCAACTGGGCTCTGCTGGGTGTACAGAAGGCTCTACAGCTCCTCGCGATAGTGCTCCTCGTCAACAGGTTCGACCCCTACCTGTCCGCGCTGGAAAGGCTGGTGCTTCCGTGGGCAGTGGTCGGCCTCCTAGCAGTGCTCACTGTGAAGCGGGTAAAGAGCTCGCTCCTTCACCCACCGCTGGGGTTGCAATGGCGAGACCAGTTCCTCGCCTTCAAGTGGAGCCTGTGGAGCATTGACACGCTCGCAGACGTGTGCTGGTGCTTGCTCATCCTGATGGTTATATCCTACGCCCTCTCATGGATTTTGAAGCACTTCTGCTTCCGGCACAAGAAGCAGCAGTGGGCTAATTGGATGGAGGAGGAGGACGATGACCCTATTCGGGGTTTCCTTGCCTCCTTGATTATATTAGCCGTTGTCACAACAGCTCTGGTGCAGTACATTGCAATTTCGGTGCCATACTCCTTTGCGTGGACTTGCTTTTTTAGCCAGGAAATGGCTGCCCTAGGAGTCTACCTGTGCTTATTGTACAAGTGCAGGCCCTTGCTCCTGAAGTCCGTCTATCAACTATTTGACGAGAAGGACCCTATTGATGAGGACATGCTAGATGACTTGTAACAATGCCCACCAAATTGCCATTCAATTATTTCCACTCAGCATCAAGTAGGCTCAAGGGTCCTTCACCTGTGGCGGCGTCCACTCACAATATTGGACTTGGCTTGACAACCTGTTAAATTTTCCCCAGTGAGTGCCTGATTGCGAAGAGTCCAGCAACACGTGGCGAGAGCTCCAAAGAAGATCCAGTGTGATGTTCGACTACAATGAAGAGCAGCTCCGAGAGACTTGCCATCAATACTTAGGCTCCCCAGTGGTTACGCCTGCAAATCCAATTCCTTCAGAAACTTGCACTCCGTTGCAGGCAAGTCTTCTGGCTGCTACATTCTTGGCCAGACCAACTCGGCAGATTGAAATTACAACAAGGGTCTGCTTCATGAGAACTGCACTCACAACATGTTAGGCAACCACTGACAGAAGGTGGCGCCTAGAAAGAAAGAAATTGCTTGCACATAGAAACGAGTTCAAATGTGGCACGTGAAGATCAGCATAATTCAGGTCACTTCTAGTCGCACCTTCGTTGTTGCGGCTGGCCTCCCAAAGCCATTGCCTTATGTTCAGAAGAGTTGTTTCTTCGTCTTTGTTCGTGGGTACTAGAGACCCCTTGGGTTGTAAACTATTGTTTATTACCTTTGGCCCCCTCTTATATTATTCTTGGTTCTTCTCACGAACAGTCTATTTGCTTACTTTGCCCGTGCGCCGCGCGCCTTCTCTTCGTTGGGGCTGGGTGGGAGAGAGAACTCGCGGCGCCCATGAAAAAGGAATTGTGGCAAATTTAAGCCAATACGATAGTTCAGGCAAAAGCTAGTGCGACAAGTGGGCTACGTAAGACGAAGCCCTATATTGAGGTGTCTAAGGACGGTGTGACGTTGGTACCCACGAGTGAGCACATGCAAATGTGACAGGCTAACTTGGGAAGTCGTAATGCCAGAAAGCGCGGCCAGATTGACTGGTTGCTGTGAGAGGCCAGCCCAAAGGAATGGACAAGGTCTGACTTGGACCAGCACGCTGATAGTAAGAGAAAGAAGTGGCACTCCCAATGGGGGCAAGGGCAGCGAAAAGCCAGCCCAAAAAAATTGACAATGTTCGGAGGGGCCTACAAGCGCGTAGCAGCTACAAAGGGGCCGGAAGATGCTATGTCAGAACAGGGGGAGGATGGATCACTCAGTAATTACGAGTGAGAAGAAGGGCTCGCCCATTGAGAATATGGGCTGGAACAGCCAGCCCAAAAAAGAATGAACAGAGTACAAGAAGAGGGGGGGGGGAAGCCAGGCGAAGCCCTAAGGCGAAGCAGCAGAAATGACAAGCACACAAGAAGAAACAAAGCAGCTACTAACCACTCAGTAACCCCTGCTAAGCAGGCGCAGGTCGGAGAGGCTATGCTCCTGGAAGTATGTCCCCTGGCCAGAGCCAGTGAGGAGCCTCAGATACGACAGACTTGCTGCCGGAAAGAAAGGGCTCGCCCATTCAGGATAGGGGCTGGAAAAGCCAGCCCAAAAAAGAACGAACAAAGTGCCGGAAAACTATCCCCCTGACGAAAGCCGGAGGCCGCAGCGAGAGCACGGCCAGCACGTAGGCCTTGTCTGCGATCTGCCACGTTGAAAGAAAGAGCTCGCCCATTGAGCTCGCCCAAAAAAGAATGGACAAAGTACGAGAAGGGAGCCAGGGGAAGCGCTAAGAAAAACAAGCACAAGAAGAAACAAAGCAGCTACGAATGACTCAGTAATTCCTGCTGAGCAGCCGCAGATCAGAGATGCTAGGGTCCAAAAAAGAAAGACTGTCACGGACTGCCTTCGGGGGGCCGGCAGCACACATCAAAATCCCCAGATCCCACGGTTTCTCACATCTGTAGTAATTACGAATACTTCGTGGCTGCTCAGTAAGTTCGCGCTTAGATCTGATATCTGAGCAGATCTCGCCCTTGTCTGCCCAGCCTGTGGCTCCGTAAACAATCTTCTATCTGAGCAGTTCCGCTAGGGACCACATTCGTCGCCGCCGCTGCGCCACGCCGCACTGCGCCTTGGTCGCCATGGCCGCGCCGGAAGGCCCCGCCGCCNGCAGCGGCTGGCTGCGCACGTCCGCGGCAGCCCCGCGGCGCCGCCGCCGCCGCCGCCGCTCGCCGCCCTGGTCAGCCCTTCCTCGCCGCGCCTTCCTCGGGGCTGCTGCACCTTTGTGTCGTCTCGTCTCTACGTCTCGTCGCGTCTCTCGTCTCCACGTCTCGTCTCGTCTCCCGTCTCTGCGTCTGGCGGCAGTCGCACAGGCTTGGGCCGACTCTCTTCTCCAGCGCCGCTCCCGGCTTTGCTCATCAATTGGCGGCGTGGGGGCATGTCTTCTTGCGGCCATTGCGTGCTCTGGCGCTGTCAAGTCTGCGCTAAAGGCTTGGAGGAGATGCCGAACGGCGTCGTCCTCAGCATGTCTGGCTTCGAACGATTTGCCGGTTTTTCTGGTGTCGATTTGAGGTTCCTTTGGACGGGGTTATGGCACTGATGTGCGTGTCGTGTGCAGCCCTGCATGGGCGGAGGGCCGATGGCCTTCCCGCCGAGGCGAGACAATCTGGTGATGTACGCGCGGCAGACCCGGGACAGCTGCGCCACCTACATGCGCGTCAGTGGTTCACTACAGGAGGTATAGATGCGGAGACAACAAATCTTGTGTGTGATATTTACAGGGCATTGGAGAGCAATCTGAGGTTGAAGATGTCGTTGTGACGATGCTCACTTGTCATCAACCCATAATTCAATAGAGTCAATAAGCTCGCCTCTTAGATGCACCGCGTGAATAGCATCCATTGGCATGACCCACACGCTTGATGCCTACCGTCCATGCTCTGCGCATGCAGGAGAGCAATGGCAGTGATAAGAGGCAGCACAGCAGTAAGCAGCACCAGGCTCTTGAAGCATACTATGCCAGGCCTGCAAGTAGCACCAGTGGACGGCCAATGGCCGCCAATCAGGCATGTTCTCAAACAGCAAGTTGCATTGTCTTCCATGAAACCTTCCCTTCAGGGCTGTGTTAAGTGTCATAGTAGTAGGCTTGTGTGGACTCATCACTTTTTTCCATACATAGAGGAAAACACTTATGTGACTGAGTCTATTTATAGAAGATTCCTTCAATCAACGAATGCCCAAGGTTGACTGGTGCTTCTTAGGGGTGGTTCTTGAAGGCTGCTGTCAAGTGGTCTGTCTGCTTCATGGTTGCCTTCGAACAGGAAGGAGAATCTCAAAGGCACACCAACATTTTAACGAAGAGTGGGGCAGAAGCGGAGCCTGCATTTGCTCGGGCTGTCCAAAGTAGCCACCCACCTTGTCCTACTGACTTGAAGGAGCAGAGATGGCAAACGCCATCCTCTGAGAAGCACGATCCGCTTATCTGCTCTGCAAAGAGTGAGTCCTCAGAAGCTTCAGGCCTCCACCTTGCTTACAGTCTTGCAAGAGCAAAGGTGGAAGCCATGTTTTTACCTGTGCTTCGGCTCTTCGCCATGACACAAAATCTGGTGAATGCTGTGCAGTCACTGGTGAGTGGGTGCCTAGGATGGATGTTGTTGAGACCCCAGCTGCATACAAGATCACCCTGGACTTGCCTGGAGTGAACGTTGAAGGGATTCGTGCAGAGATTGTGGGTGGCAGGTTGGGCCTTCATTACGAACGAGCCTAGAAACTGCAGCAAAGGAAGTGCTTGCTTTCTGTCTGAGGGCAACCAACGTCAGCATTCTTCTTGCTGCTAGGCATCCTGGTCTCTGTGCACGGTCTCTGTTTGTGCTTGAAAGCTGCTCACATGCTTGCCCACTATCGACTTGGTTTCAGCCTTGTCATCACGGGAAACCGAGCAGGGAAAGCTTGGACCACAGAGAAGTCAGGCCAGAAAAGTTCGGTGTATCACAAGCGTGAACTTGTCAATGGACCATATCGTGC
Organism: Spirogloea muscicola; assembly: GCA_009602725.1. Taxonomy (NCBI): domain Eukaryota; kingdom Viridiplantae; phylum Streptophyta; class Zygnematophyceae; order Spirogloeales; family Spirogloeaceae; genus Spirogloea; species Spirogloea muscicola. Next base: position 17,953 of record WELB01000295.1, on the reverse strand, counting down.
AATCTTTCGCATCCCAGCTGACTGCAAGGTGGAGAGTGTCAACGCTGAATTCCTGTAAGTCGTCTTTTCTATTCACTGACTCGTTACTCTGAGATCCTTGCCACCAGTTGATCATTTCCTGATAGTCTCCCCATGGTGACTTTCTTGCAGTGATGGGGTATTGCACATTTTGATGCCGAGGAAGTAAATCTAGACACTTTTAATTCCTGTTCGCCGGGTGCAAACACCCCAAGCCTTGGAGAGGAGGGCGACTGCTATGCAGTCTCGTACTCAGCAGGCCACATAGCATCGCTGTACATATTGGTGTTTATATGTCCGATTCTCACATACTTGAACTTGGTATATACAAGGGCCTCAGTGCATCTGTGTGCGCTATGCTACTATGACATTGACCTAATAGGACTGATTGCATGGTATACATGTCTTCGGAGTTTGCTGCTTATGTGCAGCGAAGGCAGTCCCAGATCATTTTGGTACATATGACCTACTGTCACCTTGCTCTAGAAGGTCGCCTTGTTTCTGCATTGGCGATGTGATCCTCTACAGGTCATTCAGCGCTGTAACGTGACCCAATGTACTGATTTTCAGCTATGAGGTGTGCGTATATGTTCATGATGATGGTCCATGCTCTTCCTTGTACAATCCTTTGGGCTGGCATCTCACAGCCATTGCCTTGCATTCAGTGTGTGTCGATTGAGGGCTCCAGCAGAAGATCATGCACCCCGTGCAAGTTACAAGTTGTATGTTCCTTTGGGCTGAACTCTCACTGAGGGGGTTATAAACAGGCCGACTTCAACGCCGCTGGCTCGCAAGCGCAGGTGTTTCGCATGCGCCTGTCCATATCCCTCTAGCAGTCCATGGCCCACGTCTTGCATCTGCGTGATGGCCCTGCTCAAGCTGCAGCCTCTGGCTTTCACCTAGGTTTCTTCTGTCCTGGTCCATTTCTTTTGGGCTTTTGGGATTGACTGGTGGCCTCTCTCAGGCTCTCAGGCTCTTTGGGCAAGCGCTGTGTGTGGGAGGCCAGCCCCAAGGAATGTAAAGGATCTTCGAAGGGAAAGGGCCGGACGGCGAAGGCACTACGGTCATACCTCGTTATAGGCACCCACGGATAAGGGCACATTAGGGCAATCCCTCGATAGTGGCACCTTTTTGCGGGAAGCACTTTATTCCCCAGGCAAAAGTGACTCGATAAGGGAACGTGCCGTTATGTACAGGCACAGTTTTTCGGGGCAAATTCCCCCACTAGAAGTGCCTAGATGAAAACAAATCAACATATCTCTTATATTCTCTACAGGCCGGGGGGTAATGAACCGGGCGCGAGGGTTTGGGGCTTTACTGCCTCGAAAAGCCAGCGCAGAGCGGCTCATTACCGTCTCCCCGACGGCCCCCACCAGTCTCCACGTCTCCCAGACGGCCCCCACCCTTCTCCAAGCCACGGCGTCACGAGGCCCTCATTGAGAAGAAAGGGCTCGCCCATTGAGGATAGGGGCTGGACAAGCCAGCCCAAAAAAGAATGAACAAAGAACGAGAAGGGGGCCAGAGGAAGCCAGAGGAAGCGCTAAGAAACCAAAGCACACAAAGAAAGAAAGCAGCTACAAATTACTCAGTAACCCCTTTGAGACCACTGCTCGCCGCTAGCGCCGCTTCCAGGCGCCGCTTCCAGCGCCGCTTCCAGGTGGATCACAAGATGACGTGTTCGATATGCGTGTCTTACAACAAGCTATTGATGGCCTCGAGCTTGGCCCGGACGCCCTCACGGCTTCAGAGTACATCAATTTGCCAGGAGAAAATCAAGTGGGTATATCTATCGTACTACGTCTTATCTTGTGTGTGGCATTGTTCATCTAAGTGCATTGTGGACGGTACTTACATCTTCTATTGACGGTCTTAATAGGTGGAGTCTCCAATGACGGATGAGGACATCATAGCTGAAGTGATGCCCCCAGTGACAATCGTCGAAGAGGAAATCCCCGGCGACCTCCCACCACCGAGGATGACTCATGAGGAAGCCAGTGACCATCTGAGGTGTGTCTCTCACTACCTCGCACAAGAACTGCAATTTTTCGGTCCACAAGCTCTGCTCACGTGCGAACGATGGAGGAACTCTGTGACAAGCAACGCTCTGAGGAAGAAAATACAAACAACAATCGAGGACTACGTGGCCTCCAACAACATCGACGACGAGTAGGAGCGCATCAGAATTCGCTGGTCTTCATTTTTCATTGAGCTTGCAAGGCTCACCAACATCGAGCACGTCTTGAGGCTAGGTAGAGCTGAAATGTGCACTCCCTCGCTTCCTCCTCCTACTTTCAGGTGCGCTTGCTTGCCCTCTTATGTGCAAGCAAGGCACCTATGCATGCTCGGGCCATATGTGCCCTTGCCGAGGCTGGTCCACAATGTAGCCCACATCGCACTTTGCTTGTCTTAGCCAACCCCATCGACTTGCGGTCCCATCTAATGCGTCCTTACATCACCCTTGATATTACTAGTCAGCCTGCCTACACTTGTATGCGAGCTTACAGTCCACCTCCTATCGGTGTCCTGCGATCTTGCATCGTTGCATTGAGGGCGCGATGAGCGATGGTAGCCGCTCATTCTAGGTGCTGGCTCCATCACAATGTGTCTTTTGTACTTGCTCACAAGTGAATTGCCATCTCGATTGCCGTGTTTCTCGAGCGGCTTCCCCTCCTTCGCCCCCATGGCCACCTTGAGAGTGGTTGCCACCATTGCCTGCGTTCGTGTCTCTTTGTGGTAGAAGTGGATGCCCATGTGGGCGATTGTGGTGCCAAGAGAATGATGCTTGCAACCACGTTGCCACCTGAGCTTTGCTCATTCGCCGTTTTTCAATATAATCTTGTATATTGCTGATTGTCACGGTAAAGGCACATTTGGGGGCAATAGTGCCTCTACAACGACACAAGAACACCTCGATATAGTCACACATTTTCGCCAAACCGGCCGACGTGCCTATAACGAGGTATGACTGTACACAGCTGCCGAATATGCATGTAATGTGTTTGCTTACGATTTTAATACATTTGCCTTCCGCCGCCGCCGCCGCCGCCGCCGCCGTCGCCGCCGCCGCCGCCGCAGTTCGCGCTCCGTCCCCCGAGCCGAGCCGGGCGAGCCCGCTCCACGCCGTGCCGAGCCGGAGGAGCGGCAGCCGAGGCCGCGTCCGCGGGGCGCCACCATGAGCATCAGCTTCCCGTGCTGCGCGTGCATCGCGCAGTCCAACGTCGGCGTCGTCGAGCGCTGGGGCCGCTTCTCGCACCTGGCGCAGCCGGGCTTCCACTTCTTCAACGTCCTCGCCGGCTCCTGGCTCGCCGGCGTCCTCTCCCTCCGCGTCCAGCAGCTCGACGTGCGCTGCGACACCAAGACCAAGGTGCTCCTCGCCAGCCCGACTCCTGTGGAGCAGAGCCGCTGCTGCCGTCGATGGCCGCTTGCGCGTCTGGCTATGCAGCAGAAACTTCAAATAAAAATTTGAAACAGAAACAGAAACAGAAACAGAAACAATATCTTGAATAAAATTTTCGTAGTACTCAGTGTTCGGAATTTATGCTACTTTGGCTCATCTTATTTCCGGCTTGCTCCTTGTGCCTCTCCCGCAACTGCTGCCATTTGCGTGCAGGACAACGTCTTCGTGACGGTGGTGTGCTCGGTGCAGTATCGCGTCGTGCGCCAGAGCGCCGACGATGCGTTCTACGAGCTCCAGAACCCGCGCGAGCAGATTCAGGCGTATGTCTTTGACGGTGAGGATCTAGGGTGCACCTGCGAAAAAGATCTACTGCATATTGCCGAGCTACAAGTCACTTAGAAGCTGGGCCGCGCAGTCTCCTCCTGAGGCTGCTCTGTGTCCTTGCAGTTGTGAGGGCGAGCGTGCCGAAGATGCCACTGGATGACGTGTTTGAGCAGAAGGATGAGATTGCACGCAACGTTGCCGATGAATTGGAGAAGGTCGGCATACCAGCAGAGGCGATGCCTTGTAGCCAGCACAGAAAATTGTAGCTTGCACAAAAAGGTTGCCTAGGCTGCTTACAGTTCAAAGTAAATTACAGATTGTAGAGGAAGTAAGCCTACTTTTGCTTAAGAGAACCCCTAATATTGCTTGCAGATTGAGGAGGCTAGAGAGTACTTTCTTTGACTTGTATCGGTTTGGCTATGCTTCTCAGGTGATGGGAGCATACGGATACACCATCCAACAAACCTTGATTGTGGATGTCGAGCCTGATCAAACAGTGCGTCGTGCCATGAACGAAATCAATGCAGGTGTGCCTCTTCCTCCTGCCTTACATGCATCATGCAGTACTTTGAGTGTGGTCGGGCCTATTGTAAGCGTGCGGGATCTGGGATGCTCTGGCAGCAAGGCCCCACTCTGGTGCACCTGAAGTATTTTATGTGTCTCTGCTGGCCTAAACAGTCCACAATGGCCAGAAAGCAATAGTATCGTCATCCTTCTCCTGATTGGGGATTCTCTTGGAGCAAGGCTCCACTCTTGGTGCACCCGAAGTATTTTAAGTGTCTCGGCAGGCTTAATTAGTTAACAATGGCCAGAAAACAATAGTATTGTCATCCTTCTCATGCGTTGTTTGCATCGTGCTGATTTTGGATGGTACCCTGTGGTGCAGCTCAACGATTGAGGATGGCTGCGACAGAGAAGGCGGAAGCAGAGAAGATCTTGCAAGTGAAGCGGGCTGAGGCAGAGGCCGAGTCCAAGTACTTGTCGGGTGTGGGCATCGCACGGCAGAGACAGGTCAGCAGGCTGTATGACCTTGTAAAAGTTGTGCCTTTTGTGTTTAAGTAGGATATAAGCTATTGTTATGAGAGCCTCTCATGGTTGAAGAGACTGTGGGTGTTTACTTCCCAAATCCTATGGAGAAATTCCAATTGTTCTCAATATCATACTCCTGGCCTGTTTGATATCAGGCGATCGTGGATGGACTTAGGGAAAGCGTGCTTGCTTTCTCGCACAATGTTCCTGGGACCTCACCCAAGGATGTGATGGACCTCGTCCTAGTGACACAGTACTTTGACACCATGAAAGACATTGGGGCCAACTCCAAGAGCCACACCGTCTTCATTCCCCACGGTCCTGCACATGTCGGTGATATTGCCAACCAGGTCCGCAATGGCCTGCTTCAAGCACAGGCAAATCAGGAATATGAGTTGTAAGTAGAAGTCACTGTAGCCCTTGCTACTGCTTGTGGTACCAGAAGCATGCAGTGGAGCAATATGTAAGTGGCAGCAATGACTTGCCAAGCAGTTGGCAGCAACGTAGCCAGTGACCTACTTGGTGGAAGTTGAGTCTAGGTTGCAACAGCTTCGAGCAGGCTGTCTATTATTGACGCATAGCATATACTGTAAATAAGGAAAGCCACTTGTGGCCACTGACATTGACTCTAAACTTTTTTTGTGGTCAGTGTCTTGCTCCGGGCCTTTACAAAGGTCGTCTATCCTCCAAGTTTGACTGTCAAGCTTCAATGGTGGTACTTTGTCAGCATCGTCAAACAACTATCTAAGCGCCTGCTTATAGTGTAGTTTTGCAGTTTCAGTGACGTTCTTGGTGAGAGGTGATATGTTTGTCAAGCGCTACACGGCTCAGATAGCTGGCTGTCCAAGTGACGCTTGTTGCCGCTTGGCATTAGTAGCTTGGGGTCTGGCGGGTCCTGCTCACGAGCCTGTGGCTAGGGCAGGCCCAATTGAGTTGGAAAGTTGGCACGAGCACTGATATGATGGATGTCAAAATTTAGCTCTAAGCAGTGAGGAGTAACTGGAGCACTGAGAATAACAAGGGATATAACCCCAAGTAGCACATAGTAGCACAAAGTAGCACAAAAGTAGCACAAAGTAGCACAGACAACTTAGCACAAGTAGCACAAAAGTAGCACAAGTAGCACAAAAGTAGCACAAATAAGTAGCACAGATGTAGCTAATCAGACCCTCTCCTTGGCTAGCATTTTCAGCTAGCATTGACACAACACACCAGCTGAGCACGGCAAGCATGGCCAGTGCTGCGTTTGCAGCCGCCGCAGCCGGCGGCGGCGGCGCCTCGGCTGCGGCACGGCAGCCCGAGCTGGGGCGGCGGCCTTGGCCTCGAGGCGGCGAGCGAGCACCAAGCTCGGCGGCGGCGGCGGCGGCGGCGGCGCCGCGCCGGGCTCCTGCGGTCGGCGTCTCTGGCAGCGGTGGGTGCCCACCAAGAGCCCCGGCTGCGCCTAAACCCTAACCCTCAACCCTGAACCTTAACTCTAAATCGTAACCCAAAACCCTAATGAAGGCCTCACTGCATTTCAGACTCAGCTTCTGGGGTTAAGCCTTCGGCGAGGGCGCTGTGGCCTCTGAGCTTCTGGCACTGCGGCCATGGCCGCCGCGGCGCAGAGCACGCGGCGTTCCTGGAGGGCGTGGCGAAGGTGCCGCCGCCGGCCCTGCTCCCTGCTCTCCTCCGAGTCCTCGAGGCCCGAGGTGGGCGCCGGCCATTCCGCCTGCGCAGCCAAGGCGGCGTTGGTGATGGCGGCCTGTCGCCGCGTCATGGCCACTTGGGTCTTCGCCGGCAGTGGTCAAGGCAGGCCCGGCGGACGCGGCGGCTGTGGCTCTGCCTGCAACTGGTCGTTCGGCTGAGCCGTCACAGCTGACAGACGGGGGCGGGTGGCGCTGACGGCGACAGGGGAGGAGCTCGTGCCGCCCGGAGACCGCCGCGGCATCCTCCCGCTCGTCGTGCCGCTGTCTAGGGACCCTGCCACAGGTACGCCCCCATGCGCTGCTCTTAACTGCTGCAGAAGACATCTGAACCATAAACCCTGAAGCCCAAATCCTAAAACTTCAACCCCATATGATAAGTATCGGAGGTCGTGGCGCTGCTGACTCGTACTGACTATGTCAAAGCCCGAATTGGATTCCTGGGATCATGGATTGGTAGCCGACTCGTGGTTGTTGGTTGTCAAGGACACCTTGCAATTAATCGGGCTCTTGGTTGGTTAAACCCCAGATTGGACTGCCACTTTTACTTTATCAAGAGATACTACGGCATTGTAACTTGCTCCCTACAGCTTGATGCAGATGTCATCGACCTGTCCAATGGTAACGGCCGATTGCTGTTCTGCTTTTCCTGAAGCGCAGGCAGCACTAAAGCACTCCTGAGATGGCCGACTGCTCCAACAAGGTCAGTTGGCCACTCTCCCAGCTGCTCATTCCACGCGTGCATACAGAATGGCATCGCATCAACAACCATTGCTAAATGTATTCCTTATCCAGACATCTCTATTTTGTTGTGCTTCCCACAGCATGGAGCTGCCAATCGTTGTTGTCAATGACACTGGCGTCCTGCTCATGGCCAAGACGGTATAGGCTTTACCAGGAGCTGCAGTTTGGAGCTCCTCGACTGCTCAGCTGTGCTTTTTGCTCAGAGGCAAATTGCTCTGCAGCTAGCTATTTGTAGGAAAGGCTCTTGTCATGTCAGGTACTGCACCAGGGTGATACGTATGCAGCCTTTTGTGCTTGCGTGCAGGTGGAAGAGTATATTCGCAGGCTGCTGGCAGAGGAGGATGCTGAGGGCAGCAGGTCCACGGTTGCGGCGGCTGCTGGGGATGACGGCACCAACCTCTACAATAGCGGCAGCTTTGCAGCGTCTGGCATCGGCAAGTTGGAGGTTTTCCTGATGAAGAAGGTGAGATCCTTGCAGGCCAGGACAGAAGTCTCAAATTGACAGATTGTATGTATTTTGACAATAGATGGTTGATGCGAGAGTGCCTTAGTGCAGGTGGGTATGTTCCCTGACGTGCTGGAGGCTCTTGCGCTCGGACATCTGGAACGTGGAGATGAGGTAGAGCCTATCTCAACTCAAATCTGCAATCAGAAAACCTTAGGAGTTGGTGCTAGTTATTGATCAGTATATAGGCCTAACCCTGCTGCTGCTGCTGCTGCTACTGCAGAAGAACTGCTGATTTACTTTGTGTGACGATTTGACTTCTGCGGGGCAGGTATCTGCTCTTGTCACCGGCGAGTACTATGCCAGCAGACAACACTTTCCAGGTTTTGGCCGCCCATTCACATTCAACGCCCAGCTCATGCTGAGGTAAGTATGGCAGTCTAAACCCTGATTGCAAGATTTATACCTTAACAAGGTTCTCAGTCATTTCTGAGTCTTATTGAGTAGCTCTACAAGGCACATAGTTGCTGCAACTACATGCATCCATTACTTGTCTATGTTGCCCTTGTTCCTTGAGCTCTTGACTTCTGAAATGTCGACCTTGCATTGCACGTGCTCACTGACACGGCTGTGCCTGATGATGTAGAGTAGGGCGGGAAGCTGAAGCAAGGGATGCAGCCCGCATTGCACTAAAGTCTCCTTGGTGGACTCTTGGTGCTCCTTTCCAGGTGCATTGACTTGTGCGTAACTACTAATTGGGTCACAGTTGCGTGCGTTACTTGGAGTGTATGCAGAAAAGCAGGAGTGAGGACACTACTGATGCTTATGAGTTGGTGATGCTGCTGTCACATCGTGCAATGCAGGAAGTGGCCGACTTGTCAGGCTATGGCAGCACGCAGCTCGAGTTCGTGCGGGAGAAGCTCTCTGAGGAGGGCCGCCGGGAGGACCTCACCAAGGGCAAGGCTCTAGCACAGGTAAGCTTTGGTGGTCTGAAGCAGGATCACAGTTTATTTGTAGATGAGGCGCTGCTTCTCTGGCCCATTCCACAGCTTATTGGCGCTCCACCCTGGACCTTCCCTTCCATTCGTAATCAGTATCACGACGTTGCCGCCATCCTGACAGGTAGCACTCGACCAGGCTGCCTTCTTACTGGACTTGGCTGCAGCTGAGGGAAGCTGGGATGCCTCTCGGGAGCGCCTCGCTTCTTTGTATGTTGAGGGAGGTTATTCAGACATTGCCCAATTTCTTCTTGCTGATACTTAAGGCTGTATGTAGCACTGTTTAGGCCAAGGTCGCAGGTTCAAGATAGTTTCTGGAACACGGCAAGACTTGGTCTCTCCCATGATGATTCCTTGAATTCCAAGCCCTGTACCTAAGTGGATGGAACAGCCCACTATTTCCAGCCTTGTCCAGACCTATTTGGGCTGGCCTTTCACAGCCATCGCCCCAATTGCTGCCAATCGCTGCCAAAATTGCTTGCTATAAAATCAGTATCTAAAGAACCACCCCTTTTAGCACAGTCTCTATAGGAAATTGGCAATGCACTTGCTCGTCAGAGGAACTCCCCCCAACATGCAACAGACGCAGCCTCGCCCAAAAATTGACAGTCGTTGTCCACTTGCAGAGGCGCCACGATCTTGCTGAAGACATCCTGGTTGTTTGACTTGCCAAGCTTGTCTTAGTGTGGAGTCTGCCATGCGCCGAGGTCTGCGGCAGGGTGGGTGCCCAAAATTAGGCTTCAATACTTGCCTCTGTGGGCTGGCAGCCCTCAAATGTCGTGGCTCTATATGGAGAAGCTTAGCTGGCCCACAGCTTTCAGCACGACGCAGATCCCCTTATCATAGAGAGACCTTCGAGAATGACAGGAAGCGCTTCGAGCTCTTCAATCTGATCTTGACTTCTACATTTCTTACAAGCAGAGGAGCTGGGTGGAGCTGTCTGGTTGAAGTGCTTATGAACAATACCATCATAATGTCAGGAATGCTGATAATGACCATGGTGGCCACTGTGACGAAGGCCTCTTGAGCTCTTCCCAAAACATGCTTAACCAGGACACCCATCATCAAGATTGCTGTGGCTTCAACTTTGTTACAAATGCATCAAGCGCTCCGACCTTGTGGACCCTTCCACTGCCTATGCTGCCCGATGTGGCCTGCTTCTTCGCTTTCAAACGATCTTCTGGGGAGGACCTGCCACGCCCAACGCACGAGCAGCAACTTAAGCTGACGTGGCTGAGACAGGCAGGCAGCACAACCTGGAGAGATGAAGCAATTTCAACTTTGAACATTGGAAGCTATAAAGTGAAATTCACGCCCCTAAGTCGAGGTAGCTTGTGGGGTCTGCAATCCTTACCTTCCTAGTCTTTTCTCAGTGGAACGTTTCTCAGGCAGCAACCGATGCATGGGAACATTGGCCTCAACCTCCTCTTCCTGAAGCGACAGTGCAAAGTGGAAGTCTTCATGCTCCTGCATTGCATCCTGGGCAACCTCCGCAAACTCTGCACCGCAGAGGGAGCAGGCCACCAGCGGAATATCTCCTGCGGCCGAGGACGCCTCCAGCCACCGGACGTCTCCACCACGTCGCTGTTTCCACCTGACGTGCTCGTCTCCCTGCTCCTCACTGCCTCTACGATTGCGTTGAGCAGCAGTTGGTGAACTAGAAGGAGGCCATTGCCACAAATCCTGCTCAAGTGCTTGCGAGACTGGTTCCGGCGTGGGTGCTGCGGACCCTCTTCGGTCACCACTGCCGCAGTAAACCTCCTCAAGGCTGCTTGTGCGCCCGCAAGCTTGGCATTTGTGGTCATGATATAAATCATAACCACGGTCATAATCATGACTGTGGTCATAGACTTGACCACTTTCTTCTGTTGGCAATGATCCAGGCTCAGCAACCACGGCACCTTGCCTCAGAAAGTGCTCGGCACTTGCTCTAGACTGCGGTACTGCAGCCTCCAACCCTGCAGTCTCTGTCGGCATGTCGTTGTGCCCCACAGAAAGGCACTCCTTTGCGAGCCCCTTTGTTGGCGAATCAGCCGACAGGAAGCCCGCAAGCGTTGGTTGCTGCGGATCGGTATTGTGCGCCTTCTCCTCCTTGAAGCTTGACATCCTGATGCCTGGGCACAAAGCTCGCATTTGAGCCACTAAAGGAGGTCTATAGCTCAACTGCAAGCCTGACATCACTATCTGAGGCAAAACACCACGACCTTCTTATGCAAAGTCTAACTGCAAGTTGCCACAAAAGCATACCCATCAGCCGTACTTCAATCGGCAACTCAGCCTTGAGTAACTTCACTGCAACAGGCCGAACCTCCTCCAGTGTCGAGACATACGAGCTCAGGGATGCGGCACGCGTCCTGACCTGTTCTCAGCCAAGGCCCGAATATATCTATCATTACTTTACATTCCAAGAATTGCAGCATATAGCCTTCAAGTGGGAGGCTCAAAAGGAGTAGCAGGATGGCGCTGCTAAGCTTAGGTGAATTTCCGAACTTCTCATCGTAAAGCCCAGAGCCTTATACTGGATGCATAGGCCTAATAGTCCAAAGTACCTCAAAGCCCGTAGTCTTAAGTTTCAGCGTAAGCGTCCGGCCATGCAGGCCTTCCTTAGCCATGTCATCAACAAGGTGCACGACAAGCTCATCTGCAAGATCGAACAACACTGTATCACAAGCAAGCCAATGCCTGCGAGTGTAGCATACACGAACAATGTGCAATCTGCTGCACATGTGAAACAGAAAGGTCTTCATGATGTACCAAGCTTAGCGACTAGGTCGGCCTCACTGCTGATGGACGCGAATGTACGCTCGCAACCAATGCTCTTGCGATGCTCGTCCTCTGGAGGCTCACTGCCACCGATGCCAAGGCCCACCGCCAGGAAGAAGTCTGCAAATGAGAATTTGTATGCAGTAAACGACTTAATTACAATCAGCTGATGACAAATCACAAATCACAAATCAATACTGTGATATAAGAAAATAGTATAGGATCATCGCACAATCATCTGGATGCAGGTCTGAAGGTAACAATGGCTACTCCATTGCCTATAGTACGGCCTTCTGATCAGAACCTGCTAGGTGTATAGCTTCATATGAATACTCATATGCAGGCACGTGAAAACTTCATGCACACTAGGAGCTAGAACAGCTGCTTGTAGCAGGCATACTCAAGTCTTTTCAAGTGCGTGCCTGTGGAGATCTGGGAGAAGAGCGCAGAGAGCCAGGCACTCTTGTCGAGCAGCTCACCACACGTGCTGATGCCCAGACCCTCCTTAAGGAGTTTCTCTGTTACCTTGCCGATACCCGTCACCTGGCACCACCTTGTCTGCAGCGTCAGCTGACTGCTTCATCCAAACAATGACTTCAAAGAGACTTACTGCTTACAACAAGTCGTATATTTGCAGCTAATAACCAGTAGTCCTGGCACCAAGGACGTGGGATTCAGGGCTTGCCATCACCTTGCGGATGGGGAGGGTACTGACAAAGCGCATCACGGCGGCCCGGTCATTGGGCATTATGTACTGCCCGTCAGGCTTGTTGATGTCCGAGCAAACCTGCGCCAGCAGCAGCCATGCTCGCTGAGCACGCGGCACGGTGCAGCACCCTGGTGCAGAGGCCGGCACGCACAGACAGAGCTGCAGGAGATGAGCGCGGAGAGGGTGCGCTGCAATTGACCTTGGCGATGAGTCGATTGGGCCCAATGCCAGCGCTGCACGTCAGCTTGGTCGCCTCCTTGACACGACGCCGAATCTCCTCAGCAATCTGCACAGTCATAGGTCTGTCCTGTGAGCACGGGAAATGCCCGAATGACGCGCCAGGATGCAAATGCAGCGAGTGGAGGCCTGCACCTCAGGACCACTAAGGTTCCGCCGCCGGCAGCACTCGGTAAGGTCGAGGTAGGCCTCGTCCAGGCTGCGGGCGATGAAGTTTGGGTCGTACTCTCGAAGCACTGCCACGCAGCAGGGCAAGTTAGCGTGAATATGGCTGCTAAATCATCAGTTAAGTTCCCCTTGTCCCATCCCAAAACCAGAAGTTGGCAGTAACTTAATTGGACATCACTTGACTTAAATACCGTAACTTGGCGGTAACTTTGAGAAGCTGCCGTTCAAGGACTCGAGACCAGCACCAGCTAGCTAGTGACAAGCAGTAGGCCTTAACTCCCACAGGGCGCCTATTCAAGTCGCACCTGCGCGGACAGCCTCGGCGGCTCGCGTGTACTTGGCGAAGTTGGGCTTGACGAAGACGAGGGCGGGGCAGAGGCGGCGGCCGATGAAGCCTGGCATGGCGGCGCGCACGCCGTACTTGCGCGCCTCGTAGTTGGCGGTGCAGATCATGCCGAGGCCGCCGACGGCGACGGGCTTGGCGGCCAGCGACGGGTCGTCCAGCGCCTCGACGGCGGCGTAGAAGGCGTCCATGTCGACGTGGAGCCAGGTGCGGGAGAGGTCGCGGCCGGCCTCCAGCGCCGCCGCGCGGCGCTCCATGGCCCGCCGGCGCGCAGCCAGCTCGTCGGCGCCGACGGCGGCGGCACGCGCGCGCATGCGCGCCAGGCGCTCGCGCACGGCCCCGTCCTTGCGCTGCTCGTTGCCGAAGAAGCGCGACCCCTTGGACATCTCGTACACCACCTGCCGCACGCGGTCCTTGTCCACGCCGTCCATGCCTGCGACGCCGCGACGCGCGGCGGCGGCGGCGGCGGCGGCGGGCTTGCCGTCTCAGCGCCAAGCTCGCGTGGGACCATCGCAGCGACTTGGCCATGGCTTGGCCGAATGCGGCTCCTGCAAGCACGCCTACCACGATGGGGACTGCGCACTGAATGCGGCGCTGGCCGGCTTCCAGCGCCGCCGCCGCCACCGCGAAGCGCGGCGCGCGGCGGGGGCGCCGTTGCGGCCGCGAGCTCACCGGCCTTGGCGTTGGTGAAAACCGTCTCGTAGCCGGCCCACGCCTCCGGCGGCGGCGCCACCGCCGCCGCCGCCGCCTCGTTATCCGCTCGCCCGGCCATCGCTTTTCTGCCGCGACCGCGGCCGCGGCCGCTCCGCCTCAACCCACCGCCACCGCCGCTCCACCGCTCCACCGATTCTTTTTGGGCCGGTTGTTCACAGCCCTCGACCCCTTTCAGAGAGCCACGTTGTTGCAGACCTTGTCCATTCCTCTGGGCTGGCCTTTCCCAGCCACCAGTCAATCTGGCCGCACTTTCTCTCTCTTCCAGAGAGCCACGTTGTTTCTCCCCATGGTCGCCTGAACGGGACCATAGTGGAACCCACACCACTGGCCTCCGCTCCATCCACCGGTTTCAAGGAAGCTCTCCTCCTGCACCGCTTACCCGCGCGCACCTGGCGGCGTGCATCGACCACCTCGAGACGCCCCCGCAGATGCCTTCGCGACCGCGCCTCGTCGGCTCTCACACCCCAGCCTTGTCGCTTTCAGCTCCTGCTCCATGTGCCAGTACATGCTGCTTGACTTCTGAGGCGGGTGTGCCGAAGCGGGAAGCAACTCCATGAGCAGCCGTATGCAGTTCTGTGGACTTTGATGGATTTCGTAGCTCAGAGCTGGAGACCTCCAAATTACACACATTCCATTTGTCAATCAACAAGTACGACAGTAGCAATACACAAGCTAGAGTCGTCACCCAAGAGTACACCTTCGGCATCTGGCTTTGAGGTCTGTATTCACCTGTGGACGTCCTCATTGGTGGCGCTTATAAAGGACAGCTCGACAAAGCCTCTGTCGCAAAACACCCCGAATCTCAGAAAAATGCATGTGAGAATCTAGATTCTCGGGGAATGGACGTGGACTCAATCATTGAGCCGAGCGACGATTGATATTGCAATATTGTCAGGCGAGCATGCAGAGCAGCATAACCATGTACCAACATCAAGGTCCTCCATAAAAATGTTGCACAAATTCAGGTAGTAAACCTTGGCAAGCTACTGATATTGTCAATTTGCNGCGGGAGCAGCCTCGGCGGCGCGCGGGGCGCGACGCTGGCGCCTGGCGGCGGCTCCGGCGGCGGCCTCCTGGAGAAGCCCACGATCGAGCGCGGCCTCCCGGGCCGCGAGTCCGAGTTCGACCTCAAGTGAGCCCCCGCGCCCACACCGGCAGCTGTAGTGGCACCGCCCCTCCTCCGTCACCTTGGCTGTTGACTTAGCTGTTACCTTAACCACCTTAGCATAGAGCTTCGTTTCACGTAGCCCCATCGTTTGCACTAATTGTCGCCTGAACAATGGATTGGCTTGAGTCGGCCACACTTCCATTTCCATGCGCACCGGCGCGCCTTCTCTCTGGCTTCAGTAGGTGCTGGTGAATGGTCGTGGTATGCGCTTGCTAGTGTCGTACCATCTATGAGGACCTTTGCAGTTGCGATTGGACAATCTTTCTAATGGTCGAGTTCTGGCGGCTGTGGTGGGTGGCGATGCGCAGGCGCAAGAAGAAGCAGTCGCCGCCATACCGCGTACTGCTGCACAACGACAACTTCAACAAGCGCGAGTACGTGGTGCAGGTGCTCATGAAGGTCATCCCTGCTATGACTGTCGACATCGCTGTCAACATCATGCAGGAGGCACATGTCAACGGGATGGCGTGCGCCATCGTCTGCGGACAGGAGGAGGCCGAAGAGCACTGTCAGGCTTTGCGCGGCAATGGCCTCGTCAGCTCAATTGAGCCTGCCAGCTGCTGAAGCTCGACAGCAGTCTGCTGAGTTGAATTCAAAACAGCCATCCTGTGAAGCGTTTTACTCTTCAATGGTCAACGACTGGCAACAACTAGACTCTTGTTCATTGTCACCATTGCAGTCCGCCGTCCTATGCATTGTGTGTGCAAGTGTGCGTCGTCCTCTCCTTCAGACAGCTTCCTACTTATGTATGGCTCTGGTCGTTACGACATTTCGTAACGCTGGAGGTGGTCTTGAGGCACCTGTCACCTGTACATTCGAAACCCAAGTTGCCATTATTTGCCTGTCAAGTTTGACCTTGGCTGGTTCTGTGGCCAGCGATGGCTCCTCTGCTTGCCAGGAAGCTTGGAGTTGTGGTGTCATGAAATTCTCTTTCGTGACAGTATGCCCATCACACAGTTCAGTTGAACGTGCACAGACAAGCAGCTGCACCTCTGCTCGTTGCTCCAAAGCGCTCCTCCTGGGATGCCGGTTGCATGCAGCTCAATTGTGCTAGTAGACTGCCATCAGTCTGTCCACTGACTTGGAAGCGCATATGCAAAGACCCCAGCTGTGCCGGGGACAATAACCAGTGGCTTACACACAAGCCAATGGTCTTGCTGGATTTCTTGCAGAGGTTTCATAGCAGCCCTGGCATGCCAGTGCTCCTTGAGACACTTGATGGGTGGAGGCCCTCAAAAACCGGCTGCTGCTAGTGCTTTTGCTGCTGCTGCTGCTGCTGCCACTGTTGCTGCCGCCGCGTTGCCTGCTCCGCCTCCTCCCGTAGCGATAACTGCTCACGCATTGATTGACGCAGTAAGCCGCCTGAGAGGATTGCCGCTTGCAGCTTCTGCAGCAACCAGTCAGAAAACAGGCATGCTTTCGCCAGTAACGGCCTTAAGAAGGCCTGGGTGACGCAGCAAGACTGACCTCCAAACTGGCCTTGTATGCCGCATTCTGAGGGTCAATTGCCAGGGCTGGCCCAACATCCAAGCACAGTAGAGATTGTAAGTGTGGGGCCATATCCTTTGCAGAGGTTAGCTCAGCAGGACATCAGAGGAACGATATGGCCTTGGGGCAGCATCGAGCAACCTTAGCTGGACTCTTGCACTCATATGCCAGCTAGACTCTGAAACCTGAACCTCCATAGACAGACCATCTGGGGTAGACGACTGCAAGTGAAACCCGACGTGTCAAAGACTGAAGAGGTCAAAGGCACACAGACTGTCAGTAATACCAAAACCAGTGCTCAAGCCAGAACTCTAGCTTCTGGCTTGAGCATCACCTTTTTGAAAGTCCTCAGCAATGGCCGCGCCGTGCTGGCCAAGGGCCTGGTATGCTGAACCCAGGCGGCCGTACGCCTTGACGTACTTGGGGTTGAGCGCCACAGCCTCCTTGCAATCCCGCACCGCTGCTGCATACCCGCCGAGGCGCATATGCGCTGCCGCTCTGCAATTGCCAAGATTGGTGTCATACTCCACTAGGAATGAACAAGCACGTAGAACTGATATTTCTCTGAGGATGCCAGCATCGAGTTTTCTCATAGATTCAGCCATTTGTGCTAAACCCCATGACGCGTCCCAACACTTGTTGATGTGACCCTGCTGTGCCGCAATTAGTGCAGGGGTGCACCTGTTGGCATAGAAGATGGCGCTGCGATCATTGAGGGAAAGGGCCCGTGTATACAGCTCCAGCGCCTCGTAGTATTGCTGCGCACTCATGGCGGTATTACCTGCAGAGCAAAGCTGGATGGAACTTCAGCAGCGGGTGCGCATGAGACAACTTCGGGCTGGGCGTCAGTTTGACAACGGGCGCACGATGAGCAAAGAGAGTCGGCACAGCAAATATAACCACCAAAACTTCATCTTAGGATATTGTTGAGACTGAAGGTAACGTGTCTGCTATGCGTGCTATATTTTATGCAGCTGCTACTTTAGTTGTTGTTGACCTTGGGCTTTCAGCCGCTCCGCCTCTGCAATGGGGTCATCCTCGACAGCAGCTGCCGCCTCGGCTGCGGGGACTCTGGCAGGCTGCGGCGGTGGCTCCGCTCCTTCCACAGGCTTCTGGACACCAACGACCCGAGGGACCTGTGAGGGAGGCTTGAGGGCCTCAACTGGGAGCTGACCTCGATGCCAAGCTCGACACTAGCTTCAGGTTTGACTGTAATTGAATCCATTAGGTGAACAAATCAGAAAGAGCTCGCCCATTGAGGATAGGGGCTGGAACAGCCAGCCCAAAAAGAATGGACAAAGTACGAGAAGGGAGCCAGGGGAAGCGCTAAGAAAAACAAGCACAAGAAGAAACAAAGTAGCTACGAATGACTCAGTAATTCCTGCTGAGCAGCCGCAGATCAGAGATGCTAGGGGCGTGGAAGTGGGTCCCCTGGACAGAGCCAGAGGCAGCAGCTAGGGCTCTTCCGGCACGAAGGTGCAGCGCACGGGCCATGGACCTCTGCAGCGAGACGGCCAAGCGCATGCGATACACTTGCGCCAGCAACAAATAGCTTCTCCAAAAGCAGAAACTCATGACACTTGGTCGATTTGAACAGAGGTCCTTGAATTGGCAATGCCAGGCGGGAATGCTAGCTGTGTACTTGCCCGAGGCCGCTCCTCGCCGGCTCGCCGGCGCCGACGCCGCCGCCGCTCGGCGCCTCGGCTTTGCCACCGCCGGCGGCAGC
>WELB01000294.1:111780-136196 GCA_009602725.1 Spirogloea muscicola | reverse complement strand
GACCGTCGGCCCTGTGCTGGATTGGCATGATTCCGGAGTGCTCTGCTGGCACGGAGAAACCAGCCTCCAACAGGATGCCATGCATTACGTCGCGGAGGTGGTCGTGGGCCGCTGTCCGCTCTCCGCTGTGGGAACAGCGCAGAACATGAGCAGCCAGCTCTCCAGGCTCGGTCCCGCGCAAAGCAGCTACGGATCACTCAGTAAACCCTGCTAAGCAGCCTCAGGTCAGAGACGCTAGGCTCCTGGAAGTGGGTGACCAAAGAGAGGAAGCGCGGCCAGATTGACTGGTGGCTGGGAAAGGCCAGCCCGAAAGAATGGACAAAGTCTGAGGGAGCCTGAGGGACCAAAGCCCCCCGGATGGTGTCTGGAGGCCCTTCTGGATGGCTCTGTTCATTCTTTTTCGGGCTGGTTGTTCCAGCCCCTATTCTCAATGGGCGAGCACTTTCTTCTTTGAGCACCTACACGACCTATTCCTTGATGGGGATGAGAGGAGCTTCTCCCTGTTCCTCTCGACCTGCCGGCACATTGCCAGGGCTGCCATTCCACCACGCATTGCTGACGCCTTAAACTCCAGCTACCTGCTAGCCCTTGCGAAGCCAACAGGCGGTGTGAGACCCATTGTGATGACGGAGGTTGTCATGCGGCTGGTATCAAAGGCCGTGTGCAGCGAGCTGAAACCCCAGCTGACCAGCCATCTATCACCCCACCAATTTGGTGCTGGCATGTCCTGCGGGGCGGAGGCCCTCGTCCACGGCATCCGTGCCGCTCTCGACGTGGACCCTTCAATGATGGTCCTTGGGCTGGATATCAGTAACGCCTTTAACACAGTGGAGCGCAGCGTCATCATGGAGGAGCTGACGCGATTACCTCCCTCCCCTTATACCCTTTTTCCTCATGGCCTATGGCCGCCCAGGGCGGCTGCTGTGGCAAGCCGGAGAGTCGTGGAAGACGCTGTGGTCATCTTCTGGCACACGCCAGGGGGATCCCCTTAGCCCAATCCTGTTTGCGTTGGCACATTGCCGGGCTATTGGGCGTACTCAGAGCCAACACCCAGACCTCCTCTTCGCTTCCTACGCGGATGACACACACATCATTGGACCTCCAGCTGAAGTCATGGCGGCTTACCCCTTGCTCGTTCGCGAATTGGACCTGATGGGCCTGCGGGTTTGCCCGTCTAAGAGCGTGGCCTGGTCCCCGCGCGGTCTCCCTGCCAACCTTCAGCTCCCCCACGGCTGTCAGACCCCTGCCAATGGGTGGCCATTTTCAAGGTCCCCTTCGGTACACCAAGCTCACCGGGCGGTGGACTTGCGGGAACGCCTTCAAAAACAAGAAGAAAGTGCTCGCCCATTTAGAATAGGGGCTGGAAAAACCAGCCCGAAAATGAATGAACAGAGTACGAAAAGGGGGCCAGGGGAAGCGCTAAGAAACAGAAACAAAGCAGCTACGAATCACTCAGTAACCTCTGCTAAGCAGCCGCAGGTCGGAGATGCTAGGCTCGTTGAAGTGGGTCCTCTGGCCAGAGCCAGAGACAGAGCAGCGAGGGCTCTGCCGGCACGAAGGTGCATGGCCCGGGCCATAGACCTCTGCAGCGAGACGGCCAGGCGCATGCGATACACTTGCGCCAGCGACCCGGCTGCAGTCTACCTTGGCGGTGGACGTGCACGGGGCTCTTGGGTCCCAGTGGCTTGACCTATTGGCTAGGCTTGCGCGGCGGGCTGTGTCCCGCAGACGCGGCGAGCCAGCCGACTTCAACGCCGCGGGCTCGTGGGCTCAGGTATATCGGATGCGCCTCTCTGTATCCCTGCAGCGGTCCATGGCCCACGCTCTGCATCTGCGAGCTGGCCGTGCTCTCGCTGCGGGCTCTGGGTTTCGTCAGGGTGATAGCTTCCCGGCAGCTAGTCTGTCGGATCTGAGGCTCCTCACTCGTACT
This sequence comes from Spirogloea muscicola, assembly GCA_009602725.1. NCBI lineage: Eukaryota > Viridiplantae > Streptophyta > Zygnematophyceae > Spirogloeales > Spirogloeaceae > Spirogloea > Spirogloea muscicola. The sequence continues at coordinate 134,266 of WELB01000294.1, read as the reverse complement.
TATTGAGTGATCCATCCTCCCCCTGTTTTACCATTGCATCCTCAGGCCCCTTTGTAGCTGCTCACCGCTCTTAGGCCCCTCTGAACCTTTGTGAATTTTTTTTGGGCTGGGTTTTCGCAGCCCTTGCCCCCATTGGGAGTGCCACTTCTTCTTCTTACCGGCTTCCCATGGAAGCGACGGGCGATGGTGTGGCAGGCGAGCTGGGTGAGCAGCTCAAAACACCTCGCCCCCCTCCCTTCCCTTCCCCTCCTTGGGGACACGCAGCTGGAGTTTGCCATCCTCACCCGCTGCATCGGCCAACGGGCTGCTATCTGCAACGGACAGTCGCCCCATTGGGCATGGTGGCGGAGCTCTACAAGGGGGTATTGAGGGCGCCCTGTCTGCCTAGCCTTTGGCTCCGTCATGAACACCTGTATGCATCTGGCTGGCATTTCACAGCCGATTCTTTCATATCAGCAGCCGCTTTCTTCTACAAGGAATATGATGACTCCCTTCAGCAGTCCCTGGCATCCCTACTTTATTCTTCGTCTTTCCCCTCAGCTTCAGCCTCCCTCCAGGCCTCCCTCCCTACTCGCATGGGCGGCCTTGGCTGCCGGTCGTTGGAGCAGACGGCGCAAGCAGCCTTCCTGGGCTGCTGGCACCAGACCGCCTCCCTGCTCCCCATGCGCTTCCCTTGCCTTCACGATCCTGTACGCAATGTGGAGGAAGGCTCCTTCCCCTTCCAAGCTGATCTGGGGATCATCCGCGACTCAGCCATCAGCTCTTTCCCCTCTCTCCAACCCCTACTCACGCCATTCTCCGCCCTCGCCCAAGCTCCTGATAGAGGGGCACAACCCAGACTGGTTACGGCAGCGGAAGACGAATGCAGCAGAAGGTTGAGGAGGCTGCCAGAGATTCAGAACAATCCAAGGAGCTTGGCAGGACTTACTTCTGTGGCCACACCTGGTGCCACTGACTGGATCACCTCTCCCCCCATCGCCAACGCCTTCAGCATCAGCTCCGAGGCCTTTCGGACATCGCTTCAACTCTTCCTCGGCCTCCCACCTAACTGCCTCATTGGGGTGCGCCAGTGCGAGTGCGGCTTCCGTGCAGAGGGTGCTGTGCTCGCCACTCACATGCTGAGATGGCCCACTGGACCAGAAGTGGTGGGCATTCACAACCTCCTTCGCGATGCCCTGGCGGGCTTGATGCGCGACGCCCACTACCGTGCGGTTGTGGAAGTCAACAATATCATGCCTATCACCACGGACGTCCAGGGACGTCATCATAGCCGCACACTTGACATTGTGGGCGTGCAACCTGGTGGAGGACCACGGGCCCTGGTCGACGTTGTTATTACGGAGGCATCTGAAGGCCCAGCATCGACACACATCGCTGGGCATGCAGTGGGCGGTGCAGAACAAAGGAAATTGCTTGCGGCACTACTCCGATTACCCCCAATGCGATCAGCTCCTGCCAGCGGCAATCGACATTCTTGGCTGTCTGGGTCCTCGTTTCCACACTCTCCTTCGAAAAATTGCCAACCTAGGCTACACTCGACGTGCAGATGTGTTTCCGGCTGAGATGGGCTAGCCAGCTGCATCTGTCGCTCTTGCGACGACAAGTTTCGGCCTGTTTGCAGCGTGCTCAGGCTATTGCCTTGCACCAGAAAGCTGGGCGAGCTCTAGTTGGTGGCAGAAGGGTTCCGTTTCTGGCATCTAGTATTCATGCATCGATTAGAGACCTATTTTGACCCATGGTTATTGAGCGGGTCAATCTGCTGTAGGTTATGTAGATCAATAGATGTGCTTGCCTTGTACTTGGCGATTTGGCCTACATTAGTTTCTAATACACACGGAATTCTTCTTTTGGATTCTGCAGTATCAGCAGCCGCATTCTTCCTTTTCTTCTGGATCTGTTGGATCTGAGGCTCCTCACTCGTAACTGCTGAGTGATCCATCCTCCCCCCTGTTCTGACTGCTTTGTTTCTTTGTGTGCTAGTTTATTGTTTGGGCTGGCTTTTCAGCCCCTATCCTCAATGGGCGAGCACTTCCTTCCTTGTCCATTCCTTTGGGCTGGCCTTTCCCAGCCAGCTCCTCTTTTCTATGGGCGAGCTCCTCTTCATTGATAGGGGCGAGACAAGCCTTTCCCAGCCACCCGTCAATCTGGCCGCGCTTTCTTCTTTCTTCTTTTTCTCAGCGCTTCCCCTTCCCCTGGCCCCCTTCTCGTACTCTGTTCATTTTCTTTGGGCTGGCTTTTCCAGCCCCTTATTCTCAATGGGCGAGCACTTTCTTCTTCTGACACCCGCCCTCCCTCCTGCCATTGCTGCTTAGTTATTTTTTGGAGGTAGAAGAAGAGCTCGCCCATAGAGAGAAGGCGCGCGGGGCGCATGAAATGAAATGGAGGCCAATTCAAGCCGACACATTGTTCAGGCAGAATCTAGGGCAAACTAAACAGGGCTACATAGTACGGAAGAGGGAGCTGGCAAAGCCACTCAAAAAGAATGCACAATGTCCAAAGCCAAAGAAAGAAGCGCCGAAAACAGAAGAAGTGCTCGCCCATTGAGGATAAAAGAAGCGCGGCCAGATTGACTGGTGGCTGGGAAAGGCCAGCCCAAAGGAATGGACAAGGTCTGAAGGAGCCGGAGTGCGAAGGACTAGGACTAAGACATCAGCCAGGGAACGCTCAGTAACCTCTAGTCAGGAGATGCAAGTCTGAGTAGCTAGCCGGCGGAAAGACATCGCCGCCGGAGGCCGCCGCCAATAGGGGCTGGAGAAAGAAGTAAGTGCTCGCCCATTGAGAATAGGGGCTGGAAAAGCCAGCCCAAATAAGAATGAACAGAGTACGAGAAGGGGGCCTTACCCTCCTCTAGCACCCTACACAAGGAGAAGGCGCGCGGGCGCATGGATTGAGATGGAGGCCAATTCAAGCCAACACATTGTTCAGGCAACACAAGCGGTACAGGTCGAGTCGACATGGCCCCCGTCAGCACGGCTCCCCCCTCGACATTGAAGCCGGAGGCTTCGATGTCGCCGGGTCCCTCGCTCAAGTCTTCCGAATGCGTTTGGCCATCTCGATGCAGCGGTCCCTTTGCCTTCGCGGTTCACTTGCGCGCAGGCCGAGCTTTGGCGGCGGCATCAGAAGAAAGTGGTCGCCCATTGAGGATAGGGGCTGGAGAAGCCAGCCCACAAAGAATGAATAGAGCACGAGAAGCGCTAAGAAAAGAAGAACACAAAGAAACAAAGCAGCTACGAATCACTCAGTAACCCCTGCTAAGCAGCCGCAGATCAGAGATGCTAGGCATGGAAGTGGGTCCCCTAGCCAGAGCCAGAGGCAGCAGCGAGGGCTCTGCCGGCACGAAGGTGCAGCGCCCGGGCCATAGACCTCTGCAGCGAGACGGCCAGGCGCATACGATACACTTGCGCCAGCGACCCGGCTGCAGGAAAGTCGACCGGCTCCCCATGGAAGCGACGGGCGATGGTGTGGCGGGCAAGCTGGGTGAGCAGCTCGAGCCACCGAGCGCCCAGCGCCCCATGGGTGTCAATGGCCAACGGGAAGAACTCGTCTTCCCGCGGATGGTCGGCGTACTTGAGCTCTTTAGCCCGAGCGGCGCAGGCGACCGCATACCCAACCTTGGTGGCACATTGGGCTGGGTGTAAGCGGTCGTATGCGTCAGTGGTAAGCGGTCGTATGCATCCGGCTTCCGTCAGGGCGACGTCTTTCCGCCGACTAGCTACTCAGACTTGCATCTACTGACTAGAGGTTGCTGAGCGTTCCCTGGCTGATGTTTTAGTCCTAGTCCTTCGCACTCCGGCTCCTTCAGACCTTATCCATCTCTTTGGGCTGGCCTTTCCCAGCCACCAGTCAATCTGGCCGCGCGCTCTACCTCTGTGGCACCTCCGGCCGTCCTAGTATAGGGCGTCAGTTCATGTAGACAAATTCTTTGCGCTGCATTCTTTGCACTTTCTGCATTTTCTGCCTGAACAATGTATTGGCTTGAATTGGCCTCGCTTCATTTTCATGCGTACCGCGCGCCTGCTCTCTGACATAGCATCTTCAGGCCCCTTTGTAGCTGCTACACGCTTGTAGGCCCCTCTGAACCTTTATCAATTCTTTCTGGGCTGGCTTTTCGCAGCCCTTGCCCCCATTGGGAGTGCCACTTCTTCCCTCCTTGGGGCCAACTGTAAAGAATGAGGATCGTCAAGCCCAAGGACGAGGCGTTGGTGTCGCGAAGCAAAGGAGTCGGAGCCAAACGTATGCAATGGGTCAAAACAAACCAGCTGTTGAAATGTATACAATGCCAAGTGTAAGCGTTTGGAGAGGAGACCAGGCTCGCGACAGACCGCCCCTCCTCCTTAAGTAACCATCGAGGTTCTCGGGGCCCTGCCCCCGGCCTCATGGGATTATTAGGCGCCCGGCCACTTGCTAAGCCCTCACAGAAGATCCACCCGTGGCCGCCGCCTCCGCCGTTGAGTCGCCGCCGATTGCGGGGACCCGCGCGGAATACTAATACTAATACTAGTAGAGTTCTAACACTAGATTCCGGCTTTGCCGCCGTCGCGCTCCTGAATTCCATATTGCTCCTTCATCAGCGTCGCGCGCCATTATTCAGAGATGCGCTTTCTCTAATATCGCGCGCCCGTCCTTCGCCTCCTCAGTACCCCCTCCAGCTATCATTCCCATGATATAGATGTTCCATCTTGTGTAACTTCGTTACACCAACAGTGATGGCACTTCAGGCCCCTCCGTTTTTTGGCCCCTTCGAACCATTTGTCGATTCTTTCCGGACTGGCGTTTCACAGCCCTTGCCCCCCTTGGGAGAGCCACTTCTTCCAACAGTGATAGACAAGGTCCACAGTAAGAACGTACAAGGCTGAAGATGGGCCGGAAGGAGAGATACTAGTCTCCAAGAGGTGCCGGGGGCGGTGAATGGTCAGCCCAGGAAGATTGGACAAGGTCAAGCAAGAGGAAAGGGGATCTTCCAAAGCATGGCGATGGTTGTGAGAGGCTAGCCCATAGGAATATGTACAAGGGCCATAGCGGATGGGAGCTCAGTAACCCCGAGTCAGAAGCCGCAAGTCGGAGTGGATTGCAGCTGGGAAGAGCTCACTTCTTTCGCCCCACCCGCCCAAATTAGTCACTCCTGTAAATCTATAGATCATAGAACAACCAAACAACAAAATTCCAGAAGAGAAAGCGCCTAAAATAAAATATTTCAAACCTGTTTCTGTAGAAATTCAGAATTTCTATTTTAGGCAGCAATTATATATACTTGTAGTTCTCTTAGTAAGTACATAGCAATTAAGTCATAACCACTACGATGAGTAAAATGACATAAAATTATAAGGTCGCAATGATGCTCGACCGCCGTGCCCAGAGCTCTCCTGCGCACCAGCCTCCTGCTCGACCTCCGGCGGCCGAGCCGCTCGCCCGCTGCCGTGCCAGTTGCGTCCGGGGAAGTGGCGAGGGTTGTGCACAACCAGCCCGGACAAAGCGGGCAAGGTCCACCACAGTGAGCTCTTCCAAAAGAAACAGGGAAGGCGAGGGCTGTGAGAGAGCCAGCCCAAAGAGAATGGACCAGGTCCTCAGGGACCAGGAAATACGGAAATGCACAGCTATGCAAGTGCCCGCGAAGGCAGGCCAAAGGGCCGAAAGGCGCTAGACCGACACGGCTATGCAAGTGGCTACATCAAATGGCAGCTCAAAGACCCCTAATCAGCAGCCTCAAGTCAGAGTAGTTGGCCGTGCCACAGGCGGACTCCTGCTCCTCTCCATTCCATCCACCCCAGGCTTGACCCCTCACTGGCAGGGGGCTCGACACCCATGCAAGACCTTGAGCATCTCGAGTGGGTCGTTAGCCCCCCGTGGGGAGGCGGGCGGTGCTCATGAGAACTGGAAGGGAGGCCAAATCAGGCCGGTATGCTGTTCAGGCAGGAGCTTATACAAAGAATGGGGCTAAAGAAAGCGAAGCCCAGACAGAGTGCTTCAGGCACCCAGTTCAATACCACCACCCACACGGCTGCCTCGCACAGGCGCCCTCTTGCATCAGCTGCCACTCATCTCAAGGCCGTAGGTGCGAACCCCCGCCTCTCCCCCCGCCAGGCCCAGCTCTCGGCCCACCAGCCTGAGCAGCACGCGCAGCAGCTCCCGGGTCCTCTTCTCCCTGCATCCCCCCGCCACCCTGTGCCCTCCCTTTCAGCTTCCACCATAGTGCGACTGCAGCCCAGGTCAGAAGGGGATTGGCTACTTACGGGCTAAGCACCAGCTCGCAGAGGGGCATGTAGAGCAGCATGAGGTGGGCTCGCCGCCACCCCAGCTGCCTCCCTGCCTTATCCACCAGCCGCAGTCTGGAAGCGGCTGCCTGCTGCTGCACTTCCCGTACAATACCAGGGCTCTCAGCCTCCCCCTCGTCTTCGACGTGAGTAATGGGTATGTCAACCGCGGCAGCCACCAGGTGGTGCAGCTGCAAGCGGGCCAGCTCCTGCAGCATGGTCGTCACTTCGTCCAACCGCATCTGAGGCAGAGGCGTCACTCCTGCGACGCAGCAGCAGGCAGCCAATTGAGCAATCGTGTCGGATGTGGGCTGCAATAGCAGCAGCTATTTCTCCCCTGATCTGCAGGCCAGCCTCCATCAGAACCAGCATCTACATTGGAGGACAATCTCCGGCAGCTCTTAGATTGAGGAGGCATTGTACCTGTCTGGGCCTCGTCAGCAGCAAAGCGCTCCAATATGGAGTTGCAGCGCCCTACTAGCACATTGATCGCTATCCTGCCAACTTGCACAACAGATGATGTCTCCCCATCCGCTTCTTGTCCATGCCTTGCGCCCCAATAGCAGTGAAAGCATCTCGATGGCATCAGATATTGACATTCAGATCAGTCTGCAGATATGCACATGTGACCAATACTTGCCGTTCATGATGCAAGTACTGGAGCTATACACCCAATTCTGCCTGCTAGATTCCCTACGTTGCCAAAATTCGAGCAAGAGCACAGCGAAGTACTCGTCATCAACAAATCGCTGCAACATCTACCCTTCTCTGAGGTGCAAGATCTGTAAGCATGAATAAGCAGCAAGACAACAACCATCAACGTTCTGCAACACTCACCCGCTAAGGACAAAAAGCCTATGCAAGCACGCAAGCGAGAATCGTCCACAATGTGCTGGCAACAGTGAGATGCTGCTGATCGGGAGGACCGATGTGCGAGCTGCACACCGGTCAATCACCGTGACTAATCTACGTCGCACCTGGAAAGCGGCAAACCGGCCTTGTCTGTCAGGAGCAAAGGAAAGAAGATCAACACACGGCAGCTCAGGAATCTGCCTGGTGGAGTGCCTCAACCTCTCCAAAGGCTTGACAAGCGGCAGCTGACCTCATCTGATGCATCAGCACACGATGTCAGCACACGATCACAGAGGCCATCGAGCACTGCAATCTCCAGGGCTTCATCAGCATTCTGGACATCCTCCGGTAGAGCTTGTCCAGAGGACACAGTCAAAGCCCGCCCACAGGCTCCAAGTAGGAATTTCTCGTACACATTGACGAGTTCCTTCCACATTCTGGGCCGCTCAACTGAAGCTTTGAGTATCACAGCACTATCCTGATCTGCATGATCAACTTGTTGCTGCACAGCCTTCAAGCTACGCTGCTCATCCTGCATCAAGATGTTGTCCAGTATGGAGTTGAAAGCCACAACAGCTGTGTGCCACAGCTGTGCATCAGGATAGTCGCGCCTCAGAGCCATGCACCTGTCATGCACATGCCTGTAACCTGATGAGATGACCGGCAATCAGACTCACCTCCTAACAGCTACCAAGCAGGACAGGAGGAGCTTTCATCTGTTCTTGAGAGCAGTACATTTGATTATAATAGAGATCCAAGAGATCTGCAATTGACATGCATGCATATGCTGGAGTAGTGCGAGTCCGTACCTGCCTACTGCAGCTATGAGGTCCGGCAAGTGGAAAGCTCTGGCATCAATAGGTGCCATGTTGTGGATTTTTATTAGCACCACAATCGCTCTCTCTGCCAATGCATGAGACAGCCCAACCACTGCTCCTTCTGGCAAGTCATCTTGATCACGATTGGTCAGACTCCATCCCGTTGCACTTGTCTTGTGTCCGTTTCCAGGTGCAGTCGCACTTGTGGTCTTGTGGCTGTGTCCTGGTGCAGTAATGCCTGCCAGGTGACTACTGGATGGTGGACGACTCATAGATGCGGGCTTCCGATCACCTTCCTCGCTCTGGCAGTCACTGCTGTCTTCACCCCTCTGGCATTCGTCCGCCAACAAGCGATGCTCGCCTCCCAGGTGATCACCTCCGGGCAAGTAAGCAAGCAACTGTTTCAAAAGAGTCGGCCAAAGGCAGCGGTGGCGAGAAATTTTGGGAGAAAATTTTGGCAGTATATCCAAGCCTGTTCTTTGAAGAGCTGGAAGAGTACCCTGAAGGCAAAGATAGATAGACCTTGTGAGCAGGTTTAAGGGCAATCCCTGCAAAGGCATAAAGTCACCTCCTCTCACGTCTGATTACTTCCCAGAGTGTCTAAGGCCAGCAAATGATGACAGGCAAACTTTTTCCTAGTTTAAGCGCAGCACTGCTGCTTTTAGATCCTCACAGGATATCCTGCCGGTTCTCCGGCACTCAAAGGCCATCGAATTGTGGTATCAACTAACGCAATAAGCCTGACATACTCATCCTCTGAAAACGAGTCTGCCCCAACCTGGTATAGCTCTCCTGCCAATCATGAACACGCTACATACATCAGATACCAAGGCATTACCTCGCTCGGCTGCAGTATGACAGAGGCCCTGGCTTGTCCCTAATCGATAGATCTCCTCCATACTGAAATCTGGTCAACCTAAACTGTCCAATGACAGACCTACCTAAGTTCTCCAGAATCTCTTGACGTGCCTTGAGAGGCACTTGGCCATCTCGGGAAGCACCCTCTCGCAACACCTCCTCGTACACCGAGATGGCAGATTCCCAGTAGCGCTGGGGCACCTGAGCCTGCAAGAAAGAAGAATCACAGACTGATGGCTGTGGCACAACTGCTGACAGATGCACGATGTGATGGTGGTGCCACTGTCATTTTAAACTGAGTGAAGCCATGTCTTATTGTCTTGCACGATAGCAAAGTCGGGAAAAAGCTCGCCTTCACCACATGTGAGTGGAGAATGACATATAGCGCATTGACTGCAGCGAGAGCCACCTCCTTGCTACCCTCAAGTTGACACTGTCTTACAAACTGTAAGAGAGACGTCCAACCTGGATCCCCCCACAGGCACTGGCACTGGGCTCAACAAGAGCACAACAAATTGACAGCCTGGCAACAAATAATTGACAGATCACGCTCTCTAGGTAACCCAAGATAGCCACAATTGCTGATGTGCAGCCTGATGTGCAGCCTGATTGAGCAAATTTGAGCACCTGAGTAGAAGTGTGGTGTCTCAAGGAGCAAGGGAAAGTATGAACGCAGGAGCCGGCTGAAACCATTCAAGAGCACCACAAGAGTCTCATCCCACTGCTTTTGAGCAGTATTCCGGCTGCATATGATCATTTGGACAATAATTACGAGGAAGAGATATCAGCGCTTCAGGTGCAATCTTCTGTTTCTCCAGCGTCATCAATACAACAAGACAATGGACCGTGTAAGCATGTCCCATCTTCTCTAGTCCATGTCAATTCTGCATATATACTCCAATACATAGCTTACCTGTGATGCACAAGCATGTGCACTGCTTTGCCACCTTGCTTTCCAAGCTCTTTGCCCAACCACTCAACACTGGAGGATGTTGCGGCCTGTAAAGCAGAAGTAGTGGGATCTTTAAGTTTCGGAGTGTGTACAGCGAATCTTTGAAACTCAGACTGTGCATGGCTAAGGTATATTGTTTGCTAACACCTGCAACACACAAATTGGAGCATCGCAGGCATGGGGAAATTGACTAAGTAAACTGGATGCTCACCAGATGCTGTACAGCTTCAAGAAGGGGGAATGCAAGATGCCAGAGGCATTGCTGCCACATCAATGGCGAGAACTTTGCACCATGGCTTACTACTGATTGAAAGAGGGTGCGAATGGCTGCATTTCGTACCTGCAAAAATATCCCGCACTGGCAACTTGATTAGCAAGAACGTCATTTGAAGCACTCAAGCATCATGTGGTAGCTGAATGTAGAGCAGCCTACTGAGTATGACTACACATGGGACACAGATCACAGAGATGTGTAACCACAATCTGAACAGCATGGGCTTGCCTCAGGTCGCTCATCCATCCCCAAGCCTTGGATTGCTTCAAAAACAGCCAGTAGCAAAGCCTCGTCACTTTGCAGCTGGTCAGCTTCCTTGTAAACTGTTATGATAGCCATCACAAATACGAAGATTCTTGTTGGCAATGCAAAGCCAAGCTGCAACTCCAAGTATTGAGCTGTGAATCATGGTCCACAACTACTCCCACAGAGCTCTTGTATTCTGACATAAGTGAAGCAGTTGACACGAAAAGCCTAGCTGCGCAGCTTGTGGAAAAACACTTCAACTCGGTGTGGCAGGTGATGTAGCACCAGTGATTTAATGTTGGCTGTGATCAACGTGCAATACCAGTTGGTATCAAGCATACATAAGTCAAGACTCCTCAATACCTTCTCTCAAAGTGGCACCATGACCATCTCCTCCAAAAAAGTCAGCAGTTGTCCAGAGGAGGCTGATCGCCGTTAGACTGATATTCATGTCAGCCTTCTGTGCAGCATATGCCTTTGCCAGTTCAATACTCCTGCAAAGGTACAACATCATCTACTTATGGGGTGGCCAGCCTGACTTGCACGTGAAGATCTGTGTCAGCATGTATGGCAGTCACAAACAGTGGCATGCTCAAGAGATTCTTGGAAATGCTTACGTGTTGAGAAGGTGGACTGGCACCGAGGACAGGCAGTCATTCAAAATCACTCGCACACTCTGTACCAAGCAAAAGGTGATGACAACACATAAGTCACGAGGTAAGCCATTTGAAGTGGATACAGCTTCTGCGCACTTCTCATGGATTAGCTAGGTCAGAGAAGCGGTGAGATTGGGTACTCTGTCAGCATGTAGTAGTACCTGGAAGGCGGGTAGTATTAACTCCCCATCCTCTGACTCTGCTATAGCTCTGCCCAGAACAACACAACATGAAAAATTTTAAAACAGCGGACAGGTTATATCTACAATAGCATCTCAAGCCAAAACATCCTTGGAACTCGAAGTTTCAGACGTATCTACTCTGAATCTCACGTCGTATCTTGATGTCAATTGTCTCACCAGAACCTATCATAAAAGCTAAGCAAATATGCTAATATGTTGGCGTGTATTGTAGTGTTACATCGTCATCCTGCCTCTGTTCATGAGAGAGGGCACCTGAGCAACTTCAATATGCATGGCCAACTGTGAAAGAGTTTCTCGCCATGTCTCTGTTGAGATGCAGCTGCTTGACTTGTCAGACTGACAGCCCTGGGAAGACAAATCAGAGGGCCACAGACATCTCTAAGGGCATTGCCCACGAAAATAAGCTGGCAGTGATGGACCTCTCGGCCAGGCAAAAACGGTCCCACAGAGAAGAAAGCTGACCTCGAGTACATGAAGAAGGACACGCAAAGAACCAGCTCGCACATCATTCTCGAGAGCTGACAATGTCAATTCCGCGAGTGGCTGAACAACCATGCACTCCAACTGCCCAGGTAAATGTACCCTTCCACTAGTCGAAGCCAGATTGTTAGATGAAGGTCGATCTTCATCCTCTAACAAAGTGTTCCAAGCAGCAGAAGAATCTCCCATGAATACTGTGCTGCCTTCTCCTCTATCATTACTTGCTCGATTTCTTTCTCTTGATCTGTATTCATCAGCTTCAAGCATCACTTGACTACACTCTAGGGCTGTAAGGATGGCCCTGTCCAAAGCATCCAAAGCGCACATGCGCACTTGCGTGCTCTGATGGTTGGCGAGCTGCAGGGACCAAGTACTGACTTAGAAATGTCTTAGGTTTGACAACACAAAGAGACTCTAAACTCTGGATGCGAGACATAACAAGCTCAATGGACAACAGGAAATATGAATTTGAAAGCAAGCAAACCATAGAAACTACCAGCCTGCACTTTATGTGCTTTAAGTCATTGTCTATGTGCTACGACTCACAGAACTTCTGTTTCTCACAAAAGCAAGACGTACCTCCAGGAAGTGTCTACTTATCTTGTCCCATATCTGCTCAAGCCCTACATTACAGCACCAAATGTGTTGTGCACATGAGTCAAGCAGCCTGGAAGCTTGTGTGATGGTCTTTGCTTTCAAGATCAGCCACCTCTGCAGTAGTTGAAGTCACCCAGGCCCAGGCCAATGATATGCACAGGAGGACATGAAGCTTGTAAATGGGAATGCGAGCCATGTTGAAGGTAACATAAGATTCTGAACTCACTGTTCAGGTTTATTGACAGTGTGGCAAGCATCCTCTCAGTTGAAAATAGCTTTGAGCCTGAGGGTGCCACTCCACTCTGGGCACTTATAGAGCTGCCGGATGCAGCTAGACCTAGCCCAGAAATGACCTCCTTCAGGGCTGCAATCTCAATGTCTCCAAGTGCTGAGAGCAAAGCTCGCACAGCTCCATCACTCATCAAGGCTGAGCTCTCAAACAGCTGTTGTAAATGAGAGACGACTCAGTGGTTTTGGTCAGAAGTCAGTCAAACATAAGGAAACCAAAGAAAAGTCAGCAGTTGGTACTGAGGCCTAGTCTTTTGGTACTGAGGCCTAATGTGAGGCCTGGCTAGTGAAAACATGGCCTTTGGGTGAAAACCTGAGGCATTCTGCAGCAGCGACCCTTGCAGCTAATCTGACATACCTGAGCATCCAGTGTCGACAATATGCTGAAGTCGCTTGAATGCTTTGCACTCTCACGTAATGACCGTGGCATTGACAGAGCAGCATCCTGCATCGTTGGATGTAAATGTAAGGAGAGAGAGAGAGAGAGAGAGAGACACCACGATGGTGCACATCATGGTATGTTCATTGACCTAGCCAAACAAGCCGGACACATCCTTACACAGCAGAAAGGCAAATGACAGGCACAAAATGCGTTGTGGGGCCGTCATCCTGGACGGCAACTTCTGCGTTGGCATGCAGACCTGAGTTGTAGCATTGGGGGCGTGTATGGTACGATCAAGCGCAGCCAGGGTCTCGAGTACCTGAAGCAGCGCATCAACAGTTTGATAACAGTTCCACAGCATAAACTTTCTCAAAGTGTAAGTGAACAAACTCTAAGCTACAACATCAGAATAGTCACTGCAATCCGAAGTAATAGGTCGAAAATGCACATCATCATCTGCTTCATGTACAGCTGGTACTCAACCCGAGCTTGCATGGGGACGAGATGGCACTAGTGAAGTGGTTGAGCAGCTTAGTGATTACCATGGCCCAAGAAGAACCTCCAAGAACAGCACACAGGCGATGCGAGACATTGAAAAGCGTCCGGAGTGCCTGTTTAAGCACACAAAGTGCAAGCATCCGCCAGTTTTAATCAGACCGTATACAAAGAAGAACAAATGCAACTGCGTCCAGGACATGAGCAGGCAGGAGCACTCCTTGCCTGGACATTCTTGGCGGTGAGGACAACGTTCTCTCGCTGTTCTGCCACCTGGTCGAGCCGCTTGATGTTGGCAGACAGAAGAGCTGCTGGACTGGCAGTGCTGCTGTAGCCATGACAGAGCGTCCATCAGTGCTGGACCTCCTTCACATGCGAACTCACGACTAGTTGGTACATAATGCGTTGCTGTACAATTGACAGACTTGGCAGCAAGATGGAGAGTAATATATGCAGCCAGGGACAGTACCTGCTGCTCTTTTCTGCTTCATACTGTTGAACGAGCGTAAAGCGGCAGAGCGATGCCAAGAAAGCATCCCTTGCATCCGTAGCTTGTAGAACGCCACAGGCCTTTCATCACCAGCAGTTAACCAACATGAGCAAGTAGACGTCATAGTAACAGCCCATATACAGGAGGATGAGAGCCAGGCATTATTACTGGACCCCATAGGCCCAGGAGATACGGCATTGATTGTTCACCTGTGTAAATGCTTGGTAACCCTTGAGTATCTCAAGCACGACTGCTTCACCTTGTGACCTGCTTGCTTCATGGCAGACGAGCAAGCAGAAGGCATAGTGGTCATCATCAACTCAGGACAAATGACAGGGCTCGGGGGTCCTTGTCAAAGTGAAGACAATAAGCTGGAGTGTTCTGCTCCTCCAGCCCGCCTGATCCAGGAGTCACAATAGCTGAGTTCCTCAATACGAAGTTCCTCAATACGAGACACACGGACTTGCCAGGGGCTTATAAGATGACAGCGATACCCTATTTTGCAATGGACCACAACTGAAAGTCTTAGTCAGGAGCTTTGTCTTGTGAATGGAGTCGCCCACCTTGCCAACATCAGGGAAAGAGCGTCTAAAAGCATATGCCAGACTGAATCCACCATTTTGCTGCACATATAGACCAGTCCTCCCTCTTTTGTGCTCAAGGGTGCTGTATCACCAGGCACTTTTGGCGACTGCAGCTACACCAATCATGCCACAGATGTATTGTCAAGCTGTAAATCTTTATACGACAAGAAGAGCAATCCAATGAACGATTTCCTCTAAATTCAAACTTCAAGAGAGATTACCTTTCCCTCATCCATGGCCTCATCTGTTAATGTAGCCACTGTAAAAACTACCCCTAGAAGTCCCTCCACTGCAAGTGTGATGGCATGCGCCTCACTTGCCACCACAACAGCCTGGCCACTGCCATCGTAGTCCATTGTCCACTCTACTCCTGTTAGAAAAGGTTGACAACTCTGCTTGAGGACTGCATAGCTCAAATGTGATATACATTTGAGTTCTACAACACGTGCTAAGAGGCAGCAAGCAACAGAAACATTGTCATCAAATGAGCACAACAACCTGAAGCAGCCATACCTTTGGCTTTACTACTGAACATGCCAGCGACTGCTGCAAGACTCTCCTCGCTTGCTTCTGGCACCTGTAGCATAAATCCATGGCAACTTTAGCATGAATCCATGGCAACTTGGGAGCTGCTATGTGTGCTGTGCTACAAGAGCATGACACTACTGATAGCTCACTGAGCATGGGGTTGAAAGTCTTTGTGGAGGCATACATTTGATGCAGAATACATACCTGTACAGTATCCACTACCTTGGCCAAGGCTGCAATCATATCAGCAACTATGTTGGTATTTGAGGGTTGCCTGCATCCATCAAGTACAACGACCTGAAAAGCTCACCCAGATGAGACTTTGCCTGGTAGATGCCACTTTTGACATGCATCCAGCGGAATTCGTCTACCATGTGAGGTCTATAATGTCATTGCTACCTGAAGCGCTGTTGTCCAATAAGACAATCAGACAAGATCAGTCAAATGATCACACTCACATATCAAAAATTTGAAAGATGTAGGGCAGGATCCTCGCCTCAACACAAAATCCCTGCTAATATTTGAATGATCAGGAAGCAACTTAATGTGAGCAACAGACGGAAGGAAGCCAATGCAGAGCTCTTGCACAATTGAGGATACCTGTCAACACATGCACGTCACAAACTCATGCAAGTCTGTGCAGGTCTCAGTAAGTTGGTGTCAGAGCAATTACCCTTAATACTTCTAGGACCATGATGCGATGCCAAAGAGGAAGATCTAGCTCCATGCTCTTGATAAGCATGCTCATGAACACCTGCAACATGATGTGTTGGATAGGATCATCCGACAGTACAATCTGCTCAATATGCAAGATCCCATTGTGCCCATCCGACTGATGACATTTGCAAGGTACACATCTAACAGATGCTATTTTCTTGGGTCAAAGAGGATACAAGCAAGTACAGGCAGCCAGCATAGAGTATTCCTACTTCGCATTCGGTTGTGAAGCTTGAGGCATACAGACGTGTCACAGTTGCCACAGCTCTCAAAACAAGCCGCCGAAAGGGTGGTTCACCACCTTCTCCTTCAATCTTTTAGGAGTAGTCATAAAGAGGAATGTCAAAGTGCCCCTTATAGGAGCTTTTGCCCTCACAGAATGCTCAACTAAAGCCCCTTAGATGGTGCCTCACTACAACATTGTGCCACAGCTCAATGCACTCAGAATAATACAAGACTTACGAAAATTACCTCGCCAGTAGCTCGCAGAGATGTCATGAGCAAGGGGCTTATTTTGGTTCTCAGTGCCTGTGATAGACAACAGACAAGCACTTCTGCAGAAGCTGTCTCTGAAGCGGAACATATGCAAGGAAGGCAATCAATCTTCTAAGGCAACCAAGCTGTTACATGTAGATGCTCAACCTGCTCAAATTCCTGAAGCTGCCTAAAGATTTGCTCATAGTATGACAAAACATACCTGCAAGACATAAATACAAGTAAACCCAGTAGTCTCAATGTCCACTTTAGCACAGCCATCACTCTTATGCAGCTCACTAGTTGGAAGGAAATGCATCCATGGACACATATCTACCTGCTAAGCAAAGCATGAACTCGAAGCTGACTGTATCAGGAGCCAAAACCATGGGGTTCATAATGCTTGCAGAACTTACTCTATCATGTCCATGGCAAAAGCACGTGGCAGAGAGGGTACGTGCAGCCACACGGCCTGCACATCATCCGCGAAGGAAGAGAGTCTTCAGACCATTGAGATCACCAACTTGAATTGAAAGGCAGCATCAGTTGCTACAACAGCCTTGGCAGCTTACAGGTTGTCCTGCTGCTAGTGCATGAAGGTCCTCAAGGAGTTTCAGCCCCAATTTTGCAGCCTGGGACAGATTGTCTCGACCACCAGTAGATGCAGCAAGGCCTCCTCTTAGTACACTGTCAAGCAACCCATGGCCACCAATATTGGAATCAGCCAAGCAATGTGCAGCGGAATACTTCGAGCTTGGTGGACAACTGTCTGGCCTGCTCTAACTGCAATATTAGCTCGTGGCCGACTGTAGCTGGAATCACGAAGCTGCTGGCTCTGCCTGCATGAGGGAAGCTGTTAATGAACAGTAGCTGATCTTTGAAAGCTGCTGTCCAAGGGTGAGCAGATGTTGGCAGGGCATAGAAGTATAGGACATGCAAGGGGCAGAATTACAAACCCTTTGTAAATGATGCTACGGCTGACATCACCAGATACGGAGGTAGTACGTGAAAATCTTCGACCTGACTGCCAAGGGGTCACTGGAAGAGCCTCCGCCTCTACAACTCGGTCGAAGATAAGAGCAACTGCTTGCCTCAGAGTAGCTGCAGCTGTGCTGCAACAAGCACAACAATTACAATGGATAGTTTATTGCCAGAAGACCAGAAGAAATTCTCCCTGTCCCATGACCTCTCTATATCATCTCGAAGTGGACGAGTATGTACAATTGGAGTAATTCAGTAATGCATGATGTTCAATTAAAGGTGGTGAACAAGCACTGTCCTGCTCACACCTGTGTACGCTGTCTGGTTGGCGACCATTTCCTATCAAACGCAGGCATATCCCAAGAGCAGTGGCCATATTGTCCTGCAGCTTGCCAAAGACTCGCTTCAATCTGCCATGCCAGTGACCTGCATCTCGGACACGTAAGCCACTTCCAAATGACCAGCTTGCTTCGGTATGGCAGATCACAGGATTGTAATCAGCAGAAAGACTGCATATCGACACATAAGCTGCTGGCTGTATCATAAGTATCAAGTACTGCACCTCCTCCACGGGATGAAGCCTCGACTGGAGCAATGTGAGTACAGTCTGCAGCACCTTGAGTTGCACACTTTCATCTTGTGCCTCTGTATGCTGCCCAAGCCACCTCAAAGGTGGTGTCAACGTTGAAAGTTCGTCAAAGACCTCCGATTGCTGCAGTCAGAAGCATCGAAGGTGAAACCAATCAGTTTAATGTACTGGAATACCACAACTGAAGCATTGTGAGAACCAGCTCTGCAGTATACAGCCTGTGTCACAGTAGGCTGCCTAATTTGCAGTGATATTGCCAGTGAATAATGCTGAGCCCTTGCTACTCGGATCTCGCCAAAAGTCTCGCAAGTGGCAGCTGCTTTCAGATTTCTGTACCTCTTTCAGGGTGGTGAGAATTTGAGGAAGGGCGGTAGGCGCTACAGCATCGTGTGCGATGAGCTTCTGAAGGCAAGAGAGCCCAATGACACTGAGCTTGACCTGTTTGACCTCACACGCCATAGTGAAGATGCGAAGCACATCCTCACTGTTGGCAATGGCTTCAGCATCAGGCAACGACCGAAGCTGTAAAGAAGGCGCCGATACAACAACCGTCAGGTGATCAACACTATCGCAGGTCATCGGTCTGAAGCCAGGAAGGAGAGTGGCAATCAGGGAGGGGCAGAACCACAATGAGTCATGTCTCAAGTTTGCAAGTCGTCTAGCTCGCAGCTGTCACTATTGGATACAGGAAGCGTATGAAGCGTGCTTTTGTGCTTTGACGCTGGGGTTGCTGATTTGGTGTAGCACGGCTTGGAGGAGTGCAAAGCTACACAATCATGGCTGCATGGAGGCGGCTGCTCCAGTGTGAATAGAGGGCCCTCTGGAGCAGCCAGACGAGGAGCAGGGGAGGAGAATTGAGCGCGCCTTGATGATGCCGTGCTCTGCAGCATCTTTGACGGCGGGGAAGCGCCTCCTAGACTCCGAGGACAGAGCGCGCTGTCCGCTTCCAGAACAGCAGTGAAGGCAGCCATCCAGCCTGGCTGCACTCGCAGGCCTGCCGAGCAGGCCGCTCATCGGTGCGGGGAGGCACCGTGCTTCAGTAGCGGGCCTGCGTCAGGGCTCGCGCGCGGAGGAGGCAATGGCGCAGCGCGAGCGAGCGCGGGGGCGTCCGCCCCGGCGGGCGCCCCGGCCGCAGCAGGCATGCAAACATCTCCCAGGGCCACAGCTCAATGTTTATCCCAGCAGGTCACCACGCCGGCCACAGCCGGAGGATCATGAACACGGTGGCCAGCATGGCAGGCCGTGTTCGTTGAGCCGAGAGAAGGTTAGCATCTCCCTCGATAAGGACGGGAACAGCCTCCGGGCTTTCCATCACACGGTTAAGGCAACCCGCCTCTGGGCGGATCTGGACCCATTTTTTTCTTTCTTTGATTGATTCTTGCAGCAGAGGCAGCAGCGAGGGCTCTGCCGGCACGAAGATGCAACGCCCGGGCCATAGACCTCTGCAGCGAGACGGCCAGGCGCATTCGATACACTTGCGCCGGCGACCCGGCTGCAGGAAAGTCGACCGGCTCCCCATGGAAGCGACGAGCGATGGTGTGGCGGGCGAGCTGGGTGAGCAGCTCGAGCCACCGAGCGCCGAGCGCCCCATGGGTGTCAATTGCCAACGGAATGAACTCGTCTTCCCGCGGATGGTCGGCACTCTTCAGCCCGGCGCAGGCGACCGCATACGCAGCCTTGGTGGCACATTGGGCTGGGTGTGAGCGGTTTGTATGCATCGGTGGTCACCACGTCCAGGAGAGAGAGAGAAGGCGCGCGGGGCGCATGAATTGAAAGGGAGGCCAATTCAAGCCAATACATTGTTCAGGCAGAGTCGAGTGCAGACTAAACAACGTCCAGGAGAAGACGTGGCCCGCCGGCCTGTGGGGTGGCCACCAGGTCTACACGCCGGGCGTGGAAGCGCTAAGAAACCAAAGCACACAAAGAAAGAAAGCAGCTACAAATTACTCAGTAACCCCTGCTAAGCAACCGCAAATCAGAGAGGCTAGGGTCCTGGAAGTGGGTCCCCTGGACAGAGCCAGAGGCGTGGAGACCGTCGGCCTTTTCCTGGCTCGGCATGATGCTGGAAAAGCTCGCCCATAGAAGAGAGGGGCTGGCAGAAGCCAGCCAAAAAAGAATGGACAAAAGGAGTGCTCCGCTGCCACGGAGAAGCCAGCCTCCAAGCCAGCCTCACATGCTGAGGTGCGCATGGGGCGGGGAGCGGACAGGAACGCACGACCTGCTGCGGGATGCCATGTTTGGGCATCTTTGTCGAGGCCGGTTATGCGGTGGCGCTCGAGAACACCAGCGACATGCCTCCGACCGCTGGGGCGGATGGCCGCATCCACACCCGGCGCGCCGACCTCGTCGCCAGCGCTCGGCGGGGGGCCTCGGCTCATCGCAGACGTCGTCACAACTGACAGCTTTGTTTCCAGCAAGCGCAAAACGCTCGTCGGAGGAGGCCGGCTACGCAGTCGGCCAAGCGGCGGGCGAAAAGGAACGGAAGTACTCGGATCACCCGGTGGGAGACGAGTTCGTTCCACTGGCAGTCGACGTGCACGGAGCCTTTGGCTCGAAATGGCTTGAGTTGCTCCACAGCCTGGCGCGGCGTGCAGCGGCCCGCCGCCTCGGGCAGCAGGGCGAGCAGCCCGGCTTCAACGTCGCCGGGTCCCTCGCTCAAGTTTTCCGTATGCGTTTGGCCGTCTCGATGCAGCGGTCCCTTGCCTTCTTGGTTCACTTGCGCGCAGGCCGAGCTTTGGCGGCGGCCTCCGGCTTCCGTCAGGGCGACGTCTTTCCGCCAGCTAGCAACTCGGACTTGCATCTTCTGACTAGAGGTTACTGAGCATTCCCTGCTATACTATAGGATGCGGCTCTCACTTAGTTTGCAGCCCTCGCAAGCATTGGCTCTTCATCAACTTGCAGGGCGCGCTTCAAGTCAGGCCTCTGGCTTTCGTGGCGGCGCTCCAGCTCCCCAAGTTAGCCTGTCGGATTTGTTTGTGCTCACCCGTGGGTACAGATGTCTCCCTAGGCACCTTGGTTTCAGTTTCCGTAGTATGTAGCCCTGTTTAGTTTGCCCTAGACTCTGCCTGAACAATGTGTCGGCTTGAATTGGCCTCCATTTCATTTCATGCGCCCCGCGCGCCTTCTCCCTGGCTGATGTCTTAATCCTAGTCCTTCGCACTCAGGCTCCCTCAGACCTTGTCCATTCCTTTGGGCTGGCCTTTCCCAGCCACCAGTCAATCCGGCCGCGCTTCTCTCTTCTCGTACTCTGTTTATTCTTTTTTGGGCTGGCTTTTCCAGCCCCCCATCCTCAACGGGCGAGCACTTTCAACTGGATGCCGTGCATCGCATCGCGGAGGCGGTCGTGGGCCGCTGTCCGCTCGCCGCCGTGGGCGCAGCGCAGAACATGAGCGGCCAGCTCCCCAGACTCGGCCCCTCGCTCGCCGCATACACACTGACGCACGCCTGGAGACATGGAGGCGGTAGCCCCAGGAAGAAAGTGTTCGCCCATTGAGAATAGGGGCCCCAGGAGCCGGTGGACGGCAGTGCGAAATACCTCATCCTTTGAGCCGCGCTTCCTGTGTAGGAAGAAAGTGTGTCCTTTGGGCTGGCCTTTCGTTGCTGCTTCTGCAGAAAGCGCGGCCAGATTGACTGGTGGCTGGGAAAGGCCAGCCCAAAGGAATGGACAAGGTCTGAAGGAGCCGGAGTGCGAAGGACTAGGACTAAGACATCAGCCAGGGAACGCTCAGTGGAAGGAAGTGCTCGCCCATTAAGAATCAGTAACCTCTAGTCAGGAGATGCAAGTCTGAGTAGCTAGCCGGCGGAAAGACGTCGCCCTGATGGAAGCCGGAGGCCGCCGCCAAAGCTCGGCCTGCGCGCAAGTGAACTGCGAAGGCAAGGGACCGCTGCATCGAGATGGCCAACCGCACTCGGAAGACTTGAGCGATGCTTCCGGGTCTCGTCTGCCTGCATCTTTTCCAGCTTCGAGCTACTCTGACCTGATGTTGCTCGCCCGCGGGTATTGAGCTTCCTGTGGAAAGAGAAAAAGCTCGCCCATAGAAGAGAGGGGCTGGCAGAAGCCAGCCAAAAAAGAATGGACAAAATCCAAAGAGCTACAGGAGAATCACTCAGTAACCAGCCGCAGGTCGGAGATGCTAGGCTCAGGAAAGTGCTCGCCCATCGTGGTTCCGTCGTGTGAGGAAGCGCGGCCAGATTGACTGGTGGCTGGGAAAGGCCAGCCCAAAAGAATGGACAGTCTGAGGGAGCCTGAGTGCGAACGACTAGGACTAAGACATCAGCTAGGGAACGTTCAGTAACCTCTAGACAGGAGATGCAGGTCCAAGAAGCTAGCTGAGTCTAGTTGTCTAGATGCCTAGCTGTGTACTTCCCTTCTTTCCGGCACCTGTTGTGGCTCTTTGGTTTTTATGCATTCTTTTTGGCTGGCTTCTGCCAGCTCCTCTTTTATATGGGCGAGCTCCTCTTCTTTCCCTCCCGCCATCCCCCCTGCCATTGCTGCTTCCTCAACCTCCTCTTGCAGCCCCACAAGCGGTATAGGTCGAGTCGTCATGGCCCCCGTCAGCACGGCTCCCCCCGCTCTGTGGCACCTCCAACCCTCCCTCGCCCCTCCCGCCATCCCTCCTGCCATTGCTGCTTCCTCAACCTCCTCTAGCAGCCCCACAAGCGGTATAGGTCGAGTCGTCATGGCCCCCGTCAGCACGGCTCTCCCCGCTCTGTGGCACCTCCGGCCCTCCTAGTATAGGGCGTCTTTTCATGTAGCCACATTCTTTGCGTC
>WELB01000294.1:41456-106513 GCA_009602725.1 Spirogloea muscicola | reverse complement strand
AGTTACTCTGATCTGCTGTTGCTCACACGTGGATACTGAGCAGCCATCTGCATCTCCCTCTGCACCATCTTGCACTTTGTAGTGTAGTCCTTTTTCAGCACCTCTTTCTTTGGCTTTGAACATTGTCCATTCTTTTTGGGTTGGCTTTGCCAGCCCCTCTTCTCAATGGGCGAGCACCTTCTTCTATCCTCAATGGGCGAGCCCTTTCTTCTTTCTTTCTCCGGTCGAGTCGACATGGCCCCCGTCAGCACGGCTCCCCCCGCTCTGTGGCACCTCCGGCCCTCCTAGTATAGGGGCGTCTTTTCATGTAGCCACATTCTTTGCGCTGCATTCTTCGCACTTTCTGCATTTTCTGCCTGAACAATGTAATGGCTTCTTGAATTGGCCTCGCTTTAATTTCATGCGCACCGCGCGCCTTCTCTCTCTCTTTCCCAGCCACCAGTCAATCTGGCCGCGCTTCCTTTTCTACTTGTCGGAAAATTCGTGAATTTGAGACAAACGAAGGCCAAATGGCCAAAGGTACGGAGGCAAGCACATCTAAAGAGCTACATTACTTACAGCAGATTGACCCGCTCAATACCCACGGGTCAAAAGACTTGTGGGTCTCGTTAAGGTGCCCCTTTCAAAGACATACATGGAATTTCTCCTTGCGCCGTCCCCCGGTTACGTCAGCCGCCGCCACCGCCGCCGCCGCCGCCACCTTCCCTGTCGCAGCCGCCACCACCTCCTCCTCCTCCGCAAAGGGGTGCCCTTCGCCCTGAGTCCTGCGCAGCCCGCCGGCGCCTCTGCTGTGCAAGAACTGCCAGCGGCCTGTCCCACCGAGGCCAGCACAGCCCGGCCGCCATCACTGGCAGTGGCCCGTGGACCTCGACCTGCCCGCGGTCACCAGACAGGAGGCGCTTCCACTCCTGGCCATGCTCCCACGCTGGGCACGCCCGCATCTGCGACTCGCCCTCCGCTCCGTGATGTAACGCATTGTGAAGGGACCACCGCGACCAGGCCGCCTGGATTATCTTCATCCCCTTCTCTCGCCTGCTGCTGAGACGCGTGCCCCACGCGGGCCGCAGCCACAGGGTCACCAGCCCCTCTCGGAGGCGCATCGACCTCTTTGAGAGTAGGCACTGGAAGGAGCACCTGGCGCAGCACGTTCACGCCACAGTAGCTGCACCTGTAACGTCGACCCCGACAGTCGTCATGCCTCACATACAACGTCGACTTCCACAAAGCAGCAGCCACACGGCGCGCTCTTGGCTTTGGGCACGCCGGCGAGCTCTCGCAGGCTGTGCAAGCACTGGACGAATCTTCGCTGGCCGCCTGCAATCTCAGCAACCAGACGGGCCCTGGAAGTCCTCCACCCCAAGACACGCGCATCCTCTACCTCCTCTTGAGCCGGAAGGTGAATTGGTCCTGATGCTGCTACCTCTTGTGAGGTACTCCAAAGCAGCCGGCGAGCAGCCGCAAGTGGCCCTGCCCACATGCTTCTGGAGCATCAGCAATAGCTTTTCTTGCAGGGAGAGGACTGAGCTTTCCAGGCACTGCTCCACGTGTTTTAGCTCATCGTGAGAAACATGGTGCCTGCAGACACACGTAAGGTGCTCGTCTATAGCACCCTGCTCGTTGTTGACAAGATCAATGGCGAGTCCATCCCAACGCCATTATGAGAATTCTGTATCGCCTTGGCGCATGCTGTGGCTGCAACACCTGGGGCAGGCACAGGCCCACCTTGCACCCCCCCATTATGGCGCTGGTTGCAAAGCGGCGGTCGAGCTGTTGTTTGGGGAACACCGCAACCTTGAGCAACCTCGGACCTTCACTCAGACTGGATGGTCTTGGCGATTTGCAGAACGCTTTGTACAGTGTGGAGCACGGCAGCACTGCCAAGGAGCTGACACGTTCCCTTCCCCCCTCCCCTTTTCTGTCTGGGCTACTGCCAGCCCAGCGACCTCCTATGTTGGACGGGAAGCAGCAATGTGGACAAGTGCACTCCGAGACGGGCACGCGCAAGAGTTCTGATGGCGGGCACTTCTATGTGCTGGCTCACAATCGCGCTTTGAAGGCCACTGCCGCAGCGAACCTCGGCGTCCTCATGCCGACTTCGGCACCTTCAGCCTACCTCAGCACCACGCTGGTTAGTAGCCCGAACTACGAGTATACAGCCTCCGCCACCCTCCAGCTGGCCGCCCTCAGCTTTATCATGCGAGCGGAGAAAGGCGTCGTGTGGGTCCTTTATCGCCTCCCAGTCTCCGTGCGGCTGCGGCCTGGGTGCCCAATTCCTCTGGACGGCCTCACCATCTTGGGGTCCGTCTTCCGCCTCGGCACACCATTGGTCGTGGAGCAGCTATGAGTCCGGCTACTGGAGCACCTCCAGCGAGCAGCTTGCCTCGTTGAGCTGCAGGACATCCGGCCAGGCACTTGCCATGCTCACCAAAAGCATACTGCAGCGTCCCCACTACCTCGTGCAGGCTAACCTCTCTCCCCAGAGGAGATGGTGGTCTGTGCAACTTTTGGCACTGGTGTCCTGGAGAGTGTAGCAGCCCTCATGCGCCACAAGAACTTCCATACTTCTCCAGCTGCAGGAGGCAACCCTGCCCTTCAGCTATGGCTGCCTCCGCTGCCATACGTGTCGCATGGAGTCGCCGGACTCCGGTACGTGCCTTAGCCCTCCTCCACCGGCAGTACCACCTCTTGAGGTCGAGGAGCTCGCCAAGGATCTGGCGGAGCTTCAGGCGCCAAGAACGGACGGCCTCACCTCCAACGACGCGGCGCACTGCGCACCTCCCGGAGCTCCACGAGGCCGCGGTCCCGCATGGGGACTTGGCACTAGCCTCCTTCCAGGGAGCCCCTCGTGGAGGTCCAGAAGGCGCGTCGTTAGAGGTCAGGCCGTTCGTACCTGACGCCTGAAGCTCCGCCAGATCCTCGTCAAGCTCCTCGACCTCAAGAGGGGGAACCGCCGGTGGAGGAAGGCTAGGGCACGTACTGGAGTCCCACAATTCCATGCCTTTTACACCACACATTGATGGATCAAGTCAGAGGTGGCAGACATATCGAGGATACAAACTGGCAAGATACTACCCAGGACTGGTGCCCCAGACCAACAAGCAATCATAACAGAACGTGCGTCGTATCTTCGAATCACATAGAGCTGTACGTGCAGCAAGAGGGAGGGACCGGGACTTGGATGCCGACCAGCTCCTGTCAAACGGCCAGACTTCGCTGCCCACCGGCGACGGGGTTCACTACCGTGCTATACTGGCCAGCGATCTGCCGGACACAGGTGGTTTTGCGCAGGCAAATACCGACCTGGCAATACAGATTGCCGCCGGGAAGAAGAGCGACTCGGCATCTCGAAAGCCCAGTGTGTGGATGTCGAAGGCTAGAGGGTGGCAAATGTGCCGCTTCGCCGATGACAGCTCTACGTACAGTCTGGGAAATGTCCATTCGAAAAGATAATGATGAGTTCAGAATACAGAAAAGTCCCGGCACTGCTGTTAAGCACAATCTGTACGAGACCGGCTAGATGCAAGAACTTCTCTGATATCTATGTAATGTTTCTACCCTACACTTAGTCAGGGTCAGAATGTCCTGTTTGGGTTGTGGACATAGGGTGTTCTAGAGACAAACCTCTTTCAGGAAAACGCCAGTGCACACATGCAGATAGTGCAGTGGGAGTCTTACCCTGAGGCACCAAAGGCGGTGCCTCCACCGAGGGTCACTAGTTGTTCTACATGAATCGCAGCCATACATTCATAGAAAGCCGACGAGGCCCGCAGTGACGAGCTGCGGCAATGGGCTGGGCAGCAGGCGGCAGCAGCAGAGCTGTGGGGGCAGCTGCGGCAGCAGGTAGCAGCTGGGCTATCTAGGCAGCAGCAGTGTCTCTATCGGCGTTGGTCTGACTGAGGAGTCTAGCTAAGGCCCACTACTTATAGTGCTCCACCTGCCACCCCTTTCTCGAGGGTGTGAAGAAGGCGGTGACTCTACTGAGGGCCAGTAGCTGTCCACGAATAAGGCGCAGCCATACCACTCACAGAGAGCCGGGGAGGTCCGCAGCGACGAGCTGCGGCGACGGGCTGAGACGCAGACGGCAGCAGCACATCTGTGGTGGCGAGCAGGGCAGCAGGCGGTAACCGCAGAGCTGTGCGGCGGCTGCGGCAGCAGGCAGCAGCAGGGCTGTGCCTCTCTCTGGGCGTCACTGGGCCGACCCCTGAGCCTGGCCAAGGCCTGCTACTTGTGCACCGTTCCACCTGCCACCTCCTCCACACAGTGTGTGACGAGGGTAGCCCCAAGGTCCACCGCCAGAGGGGCGGGCCTGACAAGGGGATACGAAGGACCCAAGAGACTGGCGCACGAGTCCAAGGGACTAGCGCCAAAGAAACGCATCAAGCCAAGAGCCTGGCGCAGGAGTCAAATCAAAACGCAGCTGCCAACAATGTATTGCTTTAATTGGCCTCCCTTTCATTTCATGCGCTCCGCACGCCTTCTCTCTTCATTCCGATACAAGACAGGGGCTGTAGATAGCCATCCCAGAGGGGGTAGGCTCGCAGTGCGCATGAAATTGGAAGGGAGGCCAATTCTAGCATTACAGATGTCCTTAAAGTGGGTAATGAGCTGGCTAAGGGGGACACCGATATCCCCGAGTGAGCACATGTATATCTGACAGAAACCATGGACAAGGTCCAAAGGGCCGAAAGTAATCAGCTCTTACATAGCTTTGTGCTTGCCTTTGTACTTGGCCATTTGGCCTTCGTTTGATTCAAATTTACTATATATCTATTCCAGCAATGGCGCCGTACGGCGCCTACATCACAGAAGGATAGAAGACGCTTCTTGTGGAGGGCGGTACCTCTGAGAGGCCAGCCCCAAAAAAAGAACGAATATATTTTGAAGGGGCCAGAGAAAGCACTAAAGCTGCACCTAGTGAATCGATGGAATCGAGAGTCTGGCGCGCGGGCCCAACGACTAGCGCCAAGAAAGTGGCGCTTGAGGTATACAAGAAATGGCTCGCCCATAGAAAGAGAGGGGCTAGCAAAGCCAGCGTGTCCTGGAGTGTAGTCTTGTATTCCCGGTAAAGAGGGCTGGCTCACACCGAGCCAACCCGCCCGGGTGTGGTACGAGGCCTGGGCCTCAGACGGTACTTCACTACACGTGGTGTAGAATAATTACCGGCACCGTGTGGAACTCCCCGACGGCAGCCACAACACGCTCATGTAAGCTTACCAACACCATTGGCACTCCCAAACGGAGGGAATGTTGCAGGTACTGTGAAATTTATCGCTCAATCTAGAATTGTCGCTCATATTCGAAGGCCTAATAATTGTCTCATGACCTCATATACATTGTTGAAATCTTACATTGTGAAGGGCAGATTTTGGTTAAAACATCAGTCTAAACTTCAATGATATCTTCCTAATCAACTGCGGTGACAGTAAAGCCATCGACACAGACAACAACAACTCGTCCTTAAGTGATAAATGACAAGTAAGCATCGTGCATCCTTACAATGTAGAGCGTTTGCAGATGAATGTTCAACACTACAGTCTATGAGAATGTTCATGCTATAAAGAGAGTAATAAGAACAAAGTGAGGCCAGCAAATGCCACGTACAATACGTAGTGGCAGCGCAGCAAAATTGATGAGTACCTGACATTAGAAATGGGTATTGTTGCCAACTCACTCTTCACCAGTTGGACAAGGGTCGCCCTAAAGGTCCTCCCCCGGAGGGGCGGGCCTGAAGAAGCTGAAACAAACGAAGGCCAAAATGGCCAAGTACAAAGACAAAGGGGACACGAAGCGACGCCCCTTGGGTAGTACAATGGCGACGCGAAGTGGGGCCCTGGGCTGTACAAAGGAGACGCGAGGTGGCATCTTGGGCGGCGCAAAGTAGACGCGAAGCGGCGCCTCCTGGGCGGTGCTAGCACGAACCGAGTTCAGGGGCCTCGGTCCGTACTTAGCCACAGACAGTGGAGCAAGGTGACCAGTGCCATTTGGGACTTTCAAGCGGTGAATACCAAACAATCATGTGATCTCACCGGAACCTCGGCTTACACAAGCAGTAAGGGTGAGCAGTCCCTGTTGAGTTCGGTTGTAGGGGGGTGAGGAAGCAATCCACTACACAGGCAAAACACTAGCGCATTGACGCAGCGGAAGACAGGCCCTGTGGCGCCGCCGGCGGCGACTCCACCTCCTGGGCGCAGGCCGGCGCAGCAGGCCCCGCAGCGCAGTGCGGCGGCGGCTGCGGCGGCAAGCAGCGGCAAGGCTGCTCCTGGGCTTCCCTGGTTCGAACTCCTGTCGAGCCTCAGCCCCCGAGGCTCCTTGTGCTTCCCCGTGCCACCCCCCCTTCAGGAGTGTGAGCGGGTCAACCCCATGGCCCGCCTTGCGGCAGGCCAAAAGATCCCCTGGACGGGCAGATCCTGGCGGGGGTATCTTAGGGCCTGTTTACATTTGGTCACGCGGTCACGCACGTGCTGACCGCGGGGTCAAGGGTTTGGTCACCGCCACGGAGGCCGAGGCCGCCTGCACGTGCGGTATCACCTCCCAAGCCCCGCCAGGTCGGATTGGCTGCCCGGCGCGCTAGGGCAGCAGCTTCAAACCCCGGCAGCAGCGCCGCCTCCCCCCGCCTGGTCGAGCGCCCCCGCAGGCGCACGCTCCTCCCTCCTGCTACCGACCAGGCCTGCAGGCATGGGTCCCGAGCGGAGGCGGATCTGCTGCATCACGATAGCCGTCCTGGCCCGCTGGCAGTTGTGCCCGGCGGAGGCGGAGGCGGAGACGGAGGCGGAGGCGGAGGCGGAGGTGGAGGCGGAGGTGGAGGCGGAGGCGGAGGCGGAGGCGGACCTGCTGCCGCAGTTCGACTTCAAGGCTGCCGTGGCCCTGACGAAGCTGCAGGGGAAGAAGCAGAGAGCACCGCGCCTCCTGTGGAGCTCCACCCAGCCGACCGGCTGGCTCCGGCAGCTGCAGGTCGACTTCACCGAGCAGGACTTCCGGAAGCGCATGAGAGTGTCGCGCAGAGTCTTTGACAAGTTGGTCCGGGCTCTCGGCGGCACAATCGAGAAGCGGGACACGAATTTCAGAGCAGCTGTGCCGGTGGAAGCGAGGATTGCGATCACGCTGCACCGCCTGGCAACCGGGAGCTACATGAGGGCCACATCCGATCTTTTCGGGATAGCGGAGTGCACGGCGAGCATAATCATTCGGGAGGTACTGGAGGCCATCAAAGACAACCTGCTGCTGGAGCAGGTCAAGTGGCCGACGCACAAGGAGATGCTCGGCATGGCTGCCAGATTTGAGGAGCTGGCAGGCAGCCCGTACGTCGTCAGCGCAGTCGACGGCTCGCACATCCCCATCATAGCTCCAAAGAGAGAGAGCCACCACTCTGTGGTTCTGCAGGTGGTCGCTGACGCGAACCGGAAGATCTGGGCCTTCGACGTCGGCCGGTGCGGCAGCGTACACGCCTGCACGATTTTTCAGGGTCGGCCAGCGGTGCGAGGAAGGAAGACTTGGAGACTACTGTTTGCTCGGGGATGCAGCCTATCCGCCGCGCAGATACATGTTGAGTCCTTTCAAAGGCTGCCGGGAGGGGTTGTCAGCCCTCCAACAGGACTGGAACCACAGGCAGTCCAGATTCAGGGTGGTGGTTGAACAGGCTTTGGGACATCTGAAGGGGCGGTTCAGAATTCTCCAGAAACGAATGGACGTCCGACTCAAGACTGCCAACTGGCTGGCAGCGGCCGGATGCGAACTGGCTCCATGCCCCCGCGCAGCGGAGTGCCCCCACCAGCTGGCGCTGTTGGCGCTGGTGGAGGTGACAATGGCGACGAGGCAATGTTGCCGCTGTCGCAGAATACAGGCGGTATGTCAGCTGCTGCCATGGCAGCCACCAGCTGCTGCTGCCCTGGCGACTGCGGGACTGCGCGGCCTTGGCAATCAGGATGGCGCTATGACAGCGCTGCAGGCCAGAGCTGCCGGGATGGGGGCGGGAGGGGAGCAGGGTCGGGGGACTTTCGTATTTGAAAACCCGTGTATTTTGGAGAGAAGGGGGTGCCAGCTGTCTCAATTCGGGCAGGCCGGGCAGCGTCCCTGGGGTCCGAAGGGGGGTGGGGGGGGGGGGTCAAAACTGGGCCCTCCTTGGGAGGAGGGCCCAGTTCCGGCCGCCCTCGTGGCAAACGCGCGCGTTTTCTCCTTAACGCTGCCCAAAATGAGTCCTCGTCAGCGTCCGATGTGGCGCCTCCGTGGCGAGTGACCATGACCCGGCCCGCAAGGCTGTAAAGCCGGCCGTTCCATACACCGCGCGACACGTACCCCTCGACACGACCCGGTGACCAAGTGTAAACAGGCCCTTAGTAGGGGCGGGGCCCGCCTCTGGGCGGGGCACCTGCCCGGCAAGCCAGCCCGCCGCCTGGCGGGCACGCTTGTCCCAAATGACAGGTCGTGTACTGCCAACAGAGCCATGTGGTTTAATCAGACGGCTGGTTCATTACATACCTCCCCACTCTGGTGTTCACGTCCTCGGGAATAACGAGAGAACAGCCGACAGGGATTATGATGCCTGACGGCTGCTGCCTCTCCCAAGCCTAGGAGTATTACCAACCTTGGCCAGGTATTCCCTGAGAGCATCTGGACATTTTGCCAGATTTGCCACAGGCTCCCACGTGCTGTGCTCGGGCCCATACCCGAGCCACTTCACCAGATACTCACAGGTCTTACGCCCTCGAGGTTTGTCCCTATGAGACAAGATCTCTTCCACCTCAAACTCGAGATCATCCTCGATGACAAGTGGAGGTGGGGCGGGTTGGACACGACCATCCGAAAGGAAGGCCCTCAGCTGAGACACACGAAAGACGTTATGGCCCTTCCAATGCACCGGTGTTTTCAGCTCGTAGGACACCTTGCCCACAAGGCGTACTACTGCAAATGGTCCAACCCGCTTGGGCAGCAACTTGCGCGTACCCACAGCCCGCAAGGAGAAGTGCTTCGTGCTCAGCAGCACTTGCGCACCAACATCGAAGGACACGTCCGTCCGATGTTTGTCAGCATAAGCCTTCCGGCGACTCTGGGCAATCTCCAAGAAATGCCGAGCCAATGTAGCCCTTCGCCAAAAGGTCCTCGACCTGGATTGCATTTTCGATATTCGAGAGGGCTCAGCCGTTACTTGGGACGGCAAGGCGGGTGAGCGCCTGGCTCCAATGGTCGTATGAGGCACACCTCGGTGATGAGGTAGACCGTCCGGAAGAGAGTCGGGAAACACATCCGCAAACTCTTCCAGCAGCTTATCAAGAACCCCGCTATGTGAGTCCGCAGCATTCACACACAATTCAGACTTAGACTCGTCATTGGACGCCACCATCACAAAAATGCCATCTGCACTGTGTTCTTGTTAATCAATCGCGTCGTCTGCATGGCGGACAGCAGGATGGAAGCCCCTGCCGCCAGCGGCGGTGCACTGGGAAGCTGCTTGCAAAGGACAAAGCGCCGTTCGCCACGTTGTACAGTGCAAACTTGGCGTTTAAAGTCAAGGCATGCCGATGTGGCACCAAGCCAGTCATCTCCCTATATCACGTCAAAAGCGACAGTCAACGCAATGGCATAACAAGGCACCTTGGCTTTATATTGCTGGATGCGAATAGGAACCTTGCACGGGCCCAACACATCGGTTGGGTGGTCATCAGCCAATGTCACTCTAGGCAATCCATCTGCTTGCAAATGCAAGCCAGTGAAACACACCAAATTACTATTGACAAAGGACACTGAGGCCATGAGGGTTCTGGCCGGGCCTCAGCCATCATCCCCTTCAAAAAGCTGCGTGTGTACCCCAAGGACACTGCTACCAAAAATTGGTGTGCGAGCGACATATACCCTGACCGCTATCTGATAAGGCCAACGCTGAGTGGCATCGACACTACGCCTAAGGAGTCAGTGTCCTGCCTCGTGCGAGCACAACAGCGACATCCCCAGCGGAGCTCGATTCATCGCGCCTTCTATGGCACAATGAAGAACATAATATATTCCGGCCGACGGCACTCAGGCCAGCTCAGATAGACATCGGCAGCCACTTGCAAGCCATTGTGGGCATCCCACACAAATAGAGGCCCTCCGGCCTCCAGACATTGCAACAAAGCAGAAATGGAGCGCATAACCGGTAGGTGGGTTGACGGGCAAGCAATGGCAGCAAGATCAAACAGCGCAAAGTGCTTCTGGCCGAACGAGATTGCTCTCAGAGGCAAGGGTCAGGCACTCCCGTTTGCCCTTGTCCCGGCCCATTGGGTGCTGTGGACGTGGCCTCGAGGAAGATGGACCTACCGCAGGGCAGTCCCTGACCTGGTGGCTCTTGGCGCCGCAGCCATAGCAGCCACCACCTCCTTCCACCCGCGGGCCAGCATCTATCACGCACGGCTTCTGAAACCCGCCGTGGGAACAAGCTGTTGAGCCCTCCTTAGGATTAAACCTCTTCCTGCCCCGCTCTGCCTCTGCAGATCCACCTGCCTCCAGCAGCGGACGCTTGCCACGCCCAATGTCCGGCGTGCTGAGCACTTTCCGAGCGTGCTCCATCAGACATCGGAGTGAGCCACTCCGACATCTCGCTGAGCCACGACTGCGGTCCACCCCGTTTGTTCTAACCGGAGTATGGGCCCTGCAAGTCCATGCTCAGGATTGCCACTGCTCTTGCGCACCATATGCCCCGCAGCATCGTCTTTTGCGCATGCGGCTGTCCCGCGCGGATCTGGGTAATGTGGGCGCGGTGCTCCTTGCACATCCTCTCAAGGAGGCGGTATAGCCCCTGCGGAATTGGATTCATACAGCCTGGACTGCCGCCAGGTCCTGCGTGAAGAGTGCGACGCGTTGCAGATCCCCAGCCGACAAGCCCTCCAGGCCTCCGGCTCCCAGCTTGCCCTGCCCCTCTTGGGCCTGCCCCTCTTGGGCCTGCCCCTCCTGGGCGTGCCCCTCTTAGGCACGTGCCCCGCTTGGGCGTGCCCCGCTTGGACGTGCCCCTCGTGGGCGTGCCCCTCTTGGGCGTACCCCGCTTGGGCGTGCCCCTCGTGGGCGTGCCCCTCTTGGGCTTGCTCCGCAGCCACTGCCGCAGCAGCTGGCTCCGCAGCAGCCGCTGCCTCGGCAGCCGACCGCTCTACCTCCCGAGGAGGGCTTGGCCTTGCACTGGACCTGTGCGATACCATGCTGTCTGAAGGACGCTGAGGGATCAATTTAGCTCCAATAGTCAGCAAATCACACACTCTATACAGCATATAGGGCATCGCAAGACTTCTGCAGCAGCGAGCGAGCAAGCAAGGCAGCGCGCAACCTCACACCTCAATCAGCAGGCAGGCAGACAGCCGCCGATATGACCAAGAGCGATGCACACGATCAATGCTGGCCACACAACTGACACCTTACCACACAAAGGCTGCAGGCTCAAGCCACACCTCAAAAGAAGCGAACGCAGCAAGTAGTCCTCAAGGGGTCAGGCAGACAATCTGGCGTTGGTATTTGCTGGCTCATTGCACAGGGAATGACTCCGCACCCGGCGCTTCGGCTGAGCCGCCTACGGACCGACATCTGGCCAGGCACTCTACCTTTAACAGAAGAAGGTCAGGCCAGCACATCAGGGAGACCCTTGCATCATCAGTGGCGAGCACGATAAGTCACAAGCGCGATGGATGCAAGACCGCCTCTGATACCAAATTGTAGAGAACCTCGCCCTACACACGCAGTTAGGGTGAGGAGTCCTTGTTGAGTTCGGCTGTAGGGGGTTTAGGGACCAACCCGATACAGAGGAAAGCACTAGCACATCGGCGCAGCAGAAGACAGGCCCTGAACAGCAGAGTCGAAGTTCCAGCTGCCCGCCGGCGAACAGCAGAGCCGAAGTTCCAGCCGCCTGTCGCGGTGTACAGGCTCCGCCGAGCGCCATGGTCTGAATCGTAAACATGACGTTCAAAGTCAAGGCCTTGCAGTCGTGGCACCAAGTGGATCATCACCCTAAGTCAGATCAATTTTCCAACTAGCTCGATGGCATAAAAAGACACTGCAGCCTTGTGTTCTTGAATGCGAATGGGACCTTACACAAATCTAGCACATCGGTGGGTTGTCCATTCGCCTTTGTCACGCGCTTCAAATCAGTGGATTCTCCTTCCAAGCTATGGACACCATTCGACTGAAACCGCAGTGAACCTTAATTCCATGAAGATCCTAGACGGTGCATCAGCAACCAGCCCTTCAAATGGCATCGTCCGTACTCCGTGTACAGCGCCGATCACTGGGTGGCGGGCGACGTAAACAGCAGACTTGCTTGGTACGGGCTCTCCTGAGTACCATCACCGCTAGGCAGTAGGAGCTGGTGTCCCACTTTATACGAGCACAGCAGCGACATCCCACGCGGAGGTCGATGGATCACGTTGCGCCTGCAAGGCACAATGACGCTGTGTCCTCAAGCCGAGAAGGCCCACTCACCTGATGTACGCTGCTACATGCAAGTTAGCGTGGGACACCCACACACATAGAGGCCCACCGGCCCCCAGAGCTTGAAAATAGCAGTTCGAGCGTACATCAGGTGTAACGACATTCACATGGCTGGAATGTCAATGCAGCAGCAATGTATTCACAGACATCCTGAAGACTAGACAACTCACCTGGCTGACGACAAATTGATTGTCAGTGCCGCAGGAAAGGCTTAACAGATGCCTAGAGACGGACATTCCACCAGGCTGACGACTGGGACATGTGTACTTTATCTTAAGCTGAGAGTGGCGCAATCCGGACTCGTGACGCGCGAGACAGCACAGAGCTGGCACTATGACGGCGACGAAGGCGGCAGCCCTGTAGACTACCCTGACGGCGCCGTTCGCGGTCGTTATTGTTGACGTGAATGATAGCCCGAGGGGTAGTAGAACGTCAGTTGCTGTCGACGGGGCATTGACGGGTGACCGTTGAATGACGGTGGTAGGCGATCGATGGGTACATTGTCAGTGGTAGCCCGTCAATAGCCGTCACGTCGTGGACGGGCCGTCAACGAGAGACTAAGTGCCATCATATACCCGGGCCCGTATGGCCGGGCTCGCAGGCCGTCGTGCTATATAGAAGGGGAATCCGCGATGAAGAAGAGGGTGAATTCTTCACCCACCCTCGGACCCCTGGACCCTTGCCCCTCCAGTAACCGTTGCTCACTTTACCGTCGCAGCCCCGTTCCAATGCATTCCTCGCAGCCCGGGCTTGGTGCTCCACAGCAATTTTTACATTTTTTAGAGGAGACGAGCCCTCGCCAGCTTTCACAGCGTGTGCGCCATGGCAGGCAAAAAGGCGCTGCGGAAGCGGGATGTGTGACCCGTGTGCAACAACTCCTGCACGCGAGCTGCCGGGTACACCCCTCGCGAAGATGCCTGATGGACGAGCTTTTCTGCCTGCATCGTGGCTGAGTCCGTGGACTTGGCTTAGCGGCTGGCAACCGCTTGTGTCCACAGGGGTCCGGAGGGATCGTTGCCGCCAGCAGTGGCGACAATGTGGGGTCGGCAGAGGTCTGGAAGGCCCATAACTGTCAACCATGGCGGCGAGGTGAAATCGGAAGGTGCCGTCGTCGCCTCTGGCACCCCAACGGCAGCTGTTGCCGGGTCAACCCGTCACGCGCGCATCACCTGCTGTTGGTAGGATTGTCAGCTTGTCATCATGGAGATGGAGATGGAGGCCTGTGTGGCCAAGTTCAAAGGCAAGCACATAGACAAATATGCATCACTTTTGCTAAGCTGACCCGCTCAGTAACCACGAGTCAGCACATAGAGGTCGCTGACTGATGGCCGACTACCGGACGGCAGTCGACAAACTCTTGTGCTACCAGCTAACCAGCGTTCGACCAGCTTTCTGATGCAACGCGTGAGCTTGAATTTGCTGCAGACAAGCTGAGCAGCTGGAAGTCCGTTACAGGCCCGCTGCAGACAAGCTTTTCCGCTTTTCCGCTTTACGGCTTCTCCGCTTTTCAAACCACAGACAAAGAGTGCGACGGTGATGGCGTCCCTGAAGTCGTGGTGAAGGGCATGGTATTGCTCACTTCCACAATGGCGCGGTAGCCGGCATCCGTAGCTCAGGCAGGTATGCCCTCGGCCGAAGCCTCGGGCGCAATTTGCGTTCAAAGATTCGATGATTTAAATCTTTGAAGTCAAATGGCGGCCGACTCCTCGGAGATTGTAAACGCCCACCACTTCAGGGCCTGTGGGAGACCGCAGCATGTGGGTAGCGAGTCTCCACCCTCCGCGCGAAAGCCGCACTCACACTGATGTACTCCGATCAGGCAGGTCGGGGGCAGGCCAAGGAACAGCTGGAGAGGCGACCAAAATGCTTCGGGGCTGTTTTAGGAAGCATTGTGGATGTCGTGTGTTGTGAGCCAGTCTGTTGGCCCAGGTTTTGCAAGCAATGTGAGACGTGCCAGAATCTGAAGAAACTCGCCCTTCACACGTGGTTAGGGTGGGCAGTCCTTATTGACTTTGGCTGTAGGGGGTTTTCGGGACCAACCCACTACACAGGCAAAACAATAGCGCATCGGCTCAGCGGAAGACACGCCCTGTGGCGCTGCCGTCCGGCGGCGACTCCACCTCCTGGGCGCAGGCCGGCGCAGCAGGTCCCGCAGCAGAGCACGGCGGCAGCTGCGGCGGCGAGCAGCGGCAAGGCTGCTCCTGGGCTTCCCCGGTTCGAACTCCCGTCGATTCTCAGCCCCAAGGCTCCTCGTGCTTCCCCGTGCCAACCCCCCTCCAGGGGTGTAAGCGGGTTGCCCCATGGCTCGCCTTGCGGGTCAAAGATCTTCCCTTGAACGGGTGGCGAGGGCTATTTTAGAAGGGCGGAGCCCGCCTCTGGGCGGGCCACTTGTCCCAAACGGCCGGTCACGTAAAGCCAACAGAGCCATGTAGCTGAACCAAATAGCTGGTTCATCACATACCTCCCCACTCTGGTGTCCTCGGGAACAACGAGAACGGCCGACAAGCATTAAGATGCCCAATGGCTGCTGCCTCTACCAAGACTTGGAGAATAATCACCCTTCGCCAGGTATTCCCTGACAGCATCTGGACAACTTGCAAAACTGGCCGCAGGCTCCCACGTGTTGTGCTAGGCACATACCCCAGCCACTTCACCAGATACTGACGGCTCTTACGCCATCGGAGCTTGTCCATGTGAGACCATATCTCTTCCACCTCAAACTCAAGATCATCCTTGATCAGTAGTGGAGGTGGGGGCGGTTGAACACAACCATCCCAAATAAAGGCCCTCAGCTGAGACACATGGAAGACTTTATGGACCTTTCAATGCACCGGTGTCTTCAGCTCGTATGACACCTTGCCCACAGGGCGTACTACTGTAAACGGTTCAACCCACTTGGGCAGCAACTTGCGCATACCCACAGCCCGCAAGGATAAGTGCCTCGTGCTCAGCAGCACTTGCGCACCAACACCGAAGGATTCATCCGTCCGATGTTGTCAGCATAAGCCTCTGGCGACTCTGGGCAATTTCCGAGAAATGCCGAGCTCGTCTCCGAGCCTCCAAGAGGGTCCCAATAACGGCTACCGCGGCGGGACCTCGTTCCGGCCTCCCACCTGAAGTGGAGCTCGGAGATGCTGACCATAGTTGAGGAAGAATCTCCTTTGTGGACGCATGATAGGCATTGTTCAAAGCTTATTCAGCTGGAGCCAAATACTCAACCCAGTCAGTCTGGCTGGGAGTGACGAAGTGCCTCAACATGTCCTCGAGAACCCGATTCATTCCCTCAGTTTGGCCACCTGTTTGTGGATAAAAGGCTGTGGGCCTGCTTCGTGCCAATAAGCTTGCAAAGTTCCTTCCAGAAGTGACTTGTAAATTGTGGATCGCCGTTCGAGACCAGCCTCTCAGGCACCCCTTGCAGCTTCCACACCTCCTTCACAAAGATGCCAGCGAAATCCTTCGCGAATGCCCGCGTATTGGTGGGAGCAAAATGCACCCTTCTACGTAATCGATACACAAAAACGACAGTAGCATCATAGCCGTTCCGCGTCTCAAGCAATTGTGTGGATAAACCCACACTCACGTCAGACCAATTATTATGCTCCGGAATCTGCAAGGGCTGAAGTAATCCGGCAGGCTTGCCAGAGATTGCCTTACAACGCTGGCATGTGCACAGCTTGCCACAAAAGCGAGCGCACCTGGGCTGAGAAGCCCTTCCACCAGAAGAGACGTCGCACAGCCTGTTTGGCTTTGCTCACTCCCAGATGACCTCTGTAAGGCGTATCATGCAGTTCCTGCGTCAGCGCAAAAAGGCTTTGCAGTCCGGGACCACAAGAGCATCGCCTTGCCACCAGAAGCTTTTGCATAAGTGAGGATGCTTTCGTTGGTGGCCTCAGCAAAGCAGGGGTCTTTGCCATACCCTTCACAGATACGAACATAGGGCTCAGAGAGTTCAGCCGTGGACTTCCAAGAAGCTTGACGAGTCGGACGCAGTCCTGCAGCCCGCACTCCAGAAGCATTCAAGGTAGCCAACGCATCAGCGCCGCGAATGTTGCCACTCACAGGGTCCGCAATTAAGCCATCCAGTGCGATGAACCCACTGGAAGTTGAATTGTGCCATGCACTCAGCCTATCGAGCTCGACGCCTAGTCAAATGCTGCTGGGTGTGGAAATATGTCAACGGGCAATGATCCGTGATAACCGTAGATTCCACACCTTCCAGGTAGCAACACGAGACACGTAAGGCGTGCACCACAGCCAGCAGTTCCTGCTCGCCCGTGGTGTATTTTTTTTCTGCAGGAACCAGCAGGCAACTTTTAATTGCTAACGGGTGACCCTCTTGCAAGAGCACGGCACCAATGCCGGTCAAAGAGGCATCGCTGATGAGCTCATATTGCACGCCTTCACGAGGAAAGGCCAGCACAGGCGGAGATGTCAGCGCCTGCTGTACTTCCTCCCTCTGGCATTCGGACGACCCATCCCAAGGTACGCCCTTACGAATCAGCTTTTTAAGTGGAAGTGCAAGTTCCCATAGCCTTGTAGGAACCTACGGAATCAATTTGCGACTCCCAG
Organism: Spirogloea muscicola; assembly: GCA_009602725.1. Taxonomy (NCBI): domain Eukaryota; kingdom Viridiplantae; phylum Streptophyta; class Zygnematophyceae; order Spirogloeales; family Spirogloeaceae; genus Spirogloea; species Spirogloea muscicola. The sequence goes on along the minus strand of WELB01000294.1, from coordinate 89,503 downwards.
AAAGGAGCGCAATTGAGGTACAGTCCGTGGCACAGGCCAATCCCCATACGACCGAAGTCTTTGGGGGTCGACACGCATGCCGTCTTTGCCCACGACATGCCCGAGGTATGTCAGCTCTGACTGATTCAACGCGCACTTGGACCTCTTGGCATACGATTAACTCTCACGCAGTATCTGCAGCACTCGGCGCAGGTGCCTCACGAGATCTTCAGGCGTCTTGCTGAACACCAGTATGTCGTCCAAGTAAACCAGCACAGAATCGTAGAGCAGAGGGCCAAAGACCCTCGACATCACCGCCTGGAGCACCCTCGACATCACCGCCCGGTGCATTGGTTAAATCAAGGCTCAGCAACTTGAACTGAAAATGTCCAAGCGGCATACGGGACGGCGACTTTGCAAAATCCGCAGGCGTGATTCAAATCTGATGATACTCACTTGCCAGGTGAGGGAGCTAAACACAGTAGCCCCTGCAAGCCAATCAAACAGATTGTCTATCCGAGGCAAGGGGTATCGGGTCTTGATAATATGCTTATTCAAAGCCCGATACTCTATGCACATCCGTAGTGCCATCCTTCTCTTTGACAAAGAGGATGGGTGATCCGTACGGCGACTGAGATGGCTCTATGTAGCCCCTTCGCCAGCACGTCCGACCTGGGATTGCATTCCTCGGAATCCGAGCGGGCTCAGCCGATACATGAGACGGTAGTGCGGATGAGCGCCTCGCTCCAATGGAAAGGAATGAGCCACATCTCGGTGACGAGGTAGACCTTCCGGAACAGAGTTGGGAAACACATCCGCAGACTCTTCCAGCAACTCATCAAGAACCCCGCCATGTGAACCCGCAGCATTTACACACAAGTCAGGCTTAGACTCGTCACTCGACGCCACCACCACAAGAAATGCCATCTGCACAATGTTCTTGTGATTCAATCACTTCATCTGCATGGCGGACAGCACAATGGAAGCCCCTGCCGCCAGCGGTGGTGCACCAGGGAAGCGTCCTGCAAAGGACAGAGCCGTGCGCCACGTTGTACAGTGCAAGTTTGGCGTTCAAATTCAAGGCATGCAGACGTGGCAGAAAGCCAGTCATCTCCTAGTTTCACGTCAAATGCAGCAGTCAACGCAATGGCGTGAGAAGGCACCTCCGCTTTGTATTGCTGGAGGCAAATGTGAACCTTGCACAGGCCCAACTTATCGGTTGGGTGGCCATCTGTAACGTTTCCTCCGTTTGAGAGTGCCAACTGGTGTGACATCTCTGCTCTTAATCACACAGTTAGAGTCAGAATGTCCTGGTTTGGATTCGAGCATAGGGTGTTTTGGAGACAACCCTCATACAGGAGAACGCCAACGCACATACGCGCACAGAGCGCAGCGGAAGTCTTACCCTGGAGCACCGCCCTAGAGCGGTGACTCTACCAATAGACTTACAGAGAGCCAGCAGGGCCCGCAGCGATGAGCTGCGGCGACGGGCTGGCAGCAGGCGGCAGCAGCAGAGCTGTGGCGGCGGCAGCAGCAGCAGGCAGCAGCGGGGCTTGCTAGGCAGCCGCAGGGCTGTGTCTCTCTCCGGCGTTGGTCGACTGAGGAGTCTGACCAAGGCCCACTACTTATAGCCGTTCTCCTGCCACCCCTCCCCTGAGGGTGTGACGAGGGTCGGCCCCAAGGCCCTCCCTTGGAGGGGCGGGCCAGACAAGGGGACACGACAAATACAACAGGCTGGCACACAGGGCCAGTGGCCTTTAGCACGAGTCCAAGGGACTAGCGCCAAGAGGCCGGCGCGCGAGTCCAAGGGACTGGCCTGCTGGACAGTGACTAGCGCCAAGGAAGTGGCGCGCCAGGCCAATAGCCTGGCTCACGGGGTCAAGGGACTGAGGCCATGCAGCCATGAGGACACGAGAGAGCTGGTCAATCCGGTCGGCCCGCGGGGCGCCGGCCTGAGGGAGAGCTGACCCACCCGGCCGGCCTGCAGGGCGTGAGCCCGAGGCGTGCCGACAGGGTACGGAGCCCGGGACCCTCGAACCGTACTTAGTGTAAGGCGGCGGGCGGAGGCCCGGGGCCTTAGGACGCGGAGCTGGACTGCAAGCGAGGATCAAGAGACTGGAAGCACGATGCACAAGGCGTCTTGGATTACTGGAGGGGCAAGTGTACAGAGTGCTCGAGAGGTGAGCAGGCAGGATACAGATTGCTGGAGATGGGGGCCCAAGAGGGGCCCTCTTGGGCCCCCCTCCTTATATAGCCTAGCCTCACTAGGGCCTCTGTAAAGATCTAGAAGTTGCAGGAGGACGTTCCCATGCCCGGGGTCCCTCGGGAACCCTCTAGAGGAGCCCAGATTAGGGTTAGGGCTGACTAGGCTGGATTTAGGCTTAGGGCGCGGGGCGCCGGCTCGAGCTCGGGCTAGGGCGCGATTCATGACAGGACCCCCCCCTTAGGATGGCCGCTCCGAGGCCGTCGGCTTGGGTTTGGTGGGGTGTGCTGCGTGGAACTCGCCAACTGCCGCCGGGGCGTGCCCCAAGTGCGAAGCAGGCTCCCAGGTGTCGTCGTTGACGCCGTAGCCCCGCCACCGGACGAGGTACTGCAGGCGCCCGCGGTGGAAGCGGGAGTTCAGGACGGCCGCGACCTCGTACTCGTCGTCGCCATCCACGCGGACCGGAGGCGGGGGAGCTTGGTGGCGGCCGGGGAAGGTGTTGCTGGCGTACGGCTCCAGGAGGCACACATGGAAGACGTTGTGGAGCCGCGCACGAGGTCCTAGGTCAAGGCGGTAAGCCCGCAGGCCAACCTTCTCCAGGATAGGGTAGGGGCCGAGCCGCTTGAAGTCTAGCTTGGAGTTAGGGCGGGAGCTCGTGATGTGGCGCCGGAGGAGCCACACCTTGTCGCCGGGGGCGTACTCGGGTGCCGGGAGATGGCGCTGGTCGTAGTAGCGCGACTGGAGTTGTTGCGCTTGCTGCAGAGCGGTCTTGAGGTGGGTCTGCGTCTCTGCCAATGCATGGAGGTAGTCGGCGGCGTGAGGTACTAGATCCGCCCGGGTGGGAGCAATGGTGGTCGCTGGGTGGTAGCCGTAGTTAGCGTAGAAGGGGGTCCGCTTGATGGATACGTGGAACGAGTTGTTGTAGGAGAACTCTGCAAGGGGAAGGAGTTGTGCCCAGTCGTCTTGCTGGTAGGAGCAGTAGGCTCGTAGGTATTGTTCCAGCACTTGATTGACTCGCTCGGTTTGACCGTCCGACTGTGGGTGGTGCGCAGTAGAGAGTGAACTGTGGATGCCGCACGCCTTGAGTAGGTGTCGCCAGAACTGGGAGGTGAAGAGGCGGTCGCGATCGCTCACGATGTCCGAAGGGAAGCCATGGAGCTTGAAGACATGGTGTAGGAAGAGCTGGGCGATGTGAGGAGCCGGATCCTTCTTGCAGCATGGGATGAAGTGCGCCATCTTGGTGAGTCGGTCCACCACCACCAGGATGGTGTCATAGCCGGAAGACAAGGGGAGATCCGTGATGAAGTCGCAGGAGATGGAAGCCCAAGGGCGTCGTGGAATGGGTAAGGGCTGGAGGAGTCCGTAAGGGGCATGCCGAGGGGTCTTGATCCTGTTGCAAGTGTCGCAGGTTTTCACGTACTCGTTGATGAAGTCTCTCATGCCTGGCCAGAAGTAGTGTCGACAGAGTTGCTCGTGGGTCTTCGATTGTCCATAGTGTCCCGCTTGTGGGGAGTCGTGGTGTTGTCGCAGCAGCTGCAGCTTGAGGGGGAGCGAGTTGGGGATGAAGAGCCGGTTGTTGTAGAGTAGGAGGCCGTTGTGGAGGGAGTAGGAAGCGAGGTCGTCCGGAGAAGGAGAGGCGGGGTGGAGCAGACGGTTGATGTAGAGCTGACATTGTGGATCTTGTTGCTGGGCTGTTTTGATTTGCTGATGCAATTGTGGATTGGAGAATGTGAAGGTGGCGCAGAGACGAAGAGGAACTGGACATGGTTGGACCGATGAGGATGCCGATTCATAGTCGGGGCGGCGAGAGAGGGCGTCCGCCTTCCCGTGGGAGCTGCCTCGGCGATATTCGATGATGAAGTCGAAACCTGCCAGGTACTCCGCCCATCGAGCTTGTCGGCGCGAGAGTTGTTTGAGATTGTTGAAGTACACAAGGTTTTTGTGGTCGCTGAACACCCGGATGGTCGCGGAGGCGCCTTCTAGATACGCGCGCCAGTGCTTGAAAGCTTGGACAATGGCAAGAAGCTCTTTATCATGGATGGGATAGTTGATTTCCGCAGGATTGAGTTTCCGACTGTAGTAGGCCACTGGATGCAGAACCTTTTTGTCGTCCCGTTGCGACAGGATGCAGCCGATTGCGTAGTCTGACGCGTCGGTTTCCACGATGCTCTCTCGTGCAGGGTCGAAATGGGAGAGGACAGGCGCTGAAGCGAAAGTCTTCTTGAGGAAATCAAATGCGGTTTGAGCGGCTGGAGTCCACTGGAACTTGGTACCACGTTGCGTGAGCACGGTGAGCGGAATGGTGACTTGGGCGTAGTTCTTGACGAAGCGTCGGTAGAAGTTGGCGAAACCGAGGAATTGTTGCACGTGTCGAAGGGTCTGCGGGGTTGGCCATGCCAGGACTGCTTCCACCTTACTTGGGGCCATGTGAACGCCTTGGGAGGTGATGGTGTAGCCCAAAAACTCGATTTCCTCCACGTGGAACTCGCACTTCTCCGCCTTAGCGTACAATCCCGCGTTTCGAAGCTTGCCGAGTATTTGACGCACATGATGGGTATGCTCGTCCATTGTTTTAGAGAAGATGAGGATGTCGTCCAGGTACACCACGCAGAAGTCGTCAAGGTAGTCTCGTAGGGTCTCATTCATGAACCGCTGGAACGTCGCAGGTGCATTTGTGAGACCAAAGGGCATCACAAGGTACTCGTAGTGGCCATAGCGGGTCCTGAAGGCCGTCTTCCATTCCTCACCCGAAGCGATCCGGACCAACTGGTAAGCGTTCCTCAAGTCCACTTCTGTGAAGATCTTTGCATCTCGTACCCGGTCCAACAGCTCCGAGATCAGAGGGAGAGGATGCCGGTCTTTGATGGTGATGGCATTGAGTGCGCGGTAGTCCACGCAAGGCCGTAAGGTGCCGTCCTTCTTTTTCACAAACAGGATTGGAGCCCCAGCCGGAGAATGGGATGGACGGATCCAACCCTTGGCGAGACTCTCCTCGAGGTACGCCTTCAGAGTCTTGAGTTCCACCTCCGAGAGGGAGTAGATGGGCCCCCAAGGTGGTTGTCGGTCGGGGACCAATGGAATGGAGTGGTCGTAGGCACGGTGAGGGGGAAGGCTGTCAGCCTTTCGCTTGGAGAAGACGTCGAGGAAGTCATGGTACTCCTTGGGGATGGGCGCTGACGAGTCCACTTTGACGCCGTGTGGTGCAGGAATCTTTTCGCATTGTGTCGTTGACGCGATCATGCCGTGAGGGGGTCGCCGTTGCGGGCGAGCACGTCGAGAGTTGTGTCTTCCTGTCGCGGTTGAGGGCAAGTTCTGTTTGAGGCAAAACTGTTGGCAGTACTCTGAGCAGAAGGACAGGTGGTGCCGCCGCCAGTCGATGCCGACGTTGTGTTGACGTAGCCAGTCGATGCCAAGTACAACAGGTTGATGTCCAAGGGTCGTGACGTTGAGACAAATCTGCTCCGTGTGGGCGTAGTCCGGAATTGTCATGCACAGTGGGATGGTCTCTTGGGTGATGTCGCCAGAAGCAATGGGCCGTCCGTCGATGACTTCCAAGGGCAAGCTGATCCCCTTGGTTAGAAGGGGAACGTGATGCCGGCGTGCAAAGTCGCGGTCGATGAAAGAGTGCGTGGCCCCACTGTCGATGAGAGCGAATGCTTGGATCCTCGTTCCTCCATGTTGGTGCAGGTTGACGTCGATGACGAGCTGTCGCGAGCGAACGTGCGAAGAGGTGCGGGTAGCGCCCAGGTAGGCCCTCCCTGTCAGTCCTGGGCGCCATCGTTTCCCGTTTGGAGCTCTTCCACGGGGGTTGTTGCAGACAGTCGTCCTCGGTTGCTCTTGCGGGGACAGTTGATGGCCACGTGATTTGCTTCTCCGCAGTAGAGGCACAAGCGCATACTGCGACGACGTTCCTTCTCCTCCGCAGTTAGCGGCTGGAAACGAGGCCTGACTCCATCAATGTCCATCGGCGAAGGACGCGTTGCCGGTGGTGTCTCTTGGGTCGCTCGCGGCGGGGGCGGACGCGAACCTGAAGGTGGTTGCCGTTCCAGTCGGCGCTCTTGCAGACGGTTGTCCAGGCGAATCGCAAGCTCCATCAACTCAGCGAGGGAGGTAGGTTTGTCGGCCTTGCACAACTCATCTTTGATCATGTCCTTGAGGCCGTTGTAGAAGTGAAACCGGAGGGCCGAGTCGTTCCAGTCGAGTGAGGTGCAGATTCGCATGAAGTCCGACGCGTAGGTCGCCGCTGACGTGGTCTGACGCAAGGTGCCCAGTTGTCGTTCCGCAGATGACGCCTCATCCGGGTCCCCAAAAACCCTTCGAAGTTCTCCAAGGAAGAGTTGAAGATCCAGCAGTACGGGACTGGGAGGGTGCTGATCCAGCAGCGGCTGCACCCATCGGAACGCGGAGCCTCGAAGGTAGGAAGCCGCGTAGATGCATTTGGCGTATTCGGTGGTGAGCACAGATGGCTGAGCTGCCACCGCCATCCTGACTTGTGTCACGAAGTCACGAAGGGCTGACTTTTTGCCCTCAAACGGCGCCGGGTCGTTGATGCGCAGGTCTCGAGTGAGGAGAGGCGCCGCAGGCGGGACAGGTGGAGCGTCGGGGCTGGGTATTGCAGTGAGCCGCTCAAGCAGGTGCGTGATCGTTGCCAGCTTCGTGGTGGTCTCAGTGCGGAAGCCTTGTAGGTCCACCACGTTTTCGGCAAGGACTTGCAGCTTGCTCAGGTCGTCAGTAGTCAAGGTGACCTCTCGCGGGGCTGCCATGACTTGCAAGGCACGGCGCTCGCTCGCAGGTTGGATCTCCAGCAATATGTAAGGCGGCAGGCGGAGGCCCGGGCCCTTAGGACGCGGAGCTGGACTGCAAGCGAGGATCAAGATACTGGAAGCACGATGCACAAGGCGTCTTGGATTACTGGAGGGGCAAGAGTACAGAGTGCTCGAGAGGTGAGCAGGCAGGATACAGATTGCTGGAGATGGGGGCCCAAGAGGGGCCCCCCTCCTTATATAGCCTAGCCTCACTAGGGCCTCTGCAAAGATCTAGAAGTTGCAGGAGGACGTTCCCATGCCCGGGGTCCCTCGGGAACCCTCTTGAGCAGCCCAGATTAGGGTTAGGGCTGACTAGGCTGGATTTAGGCTTATGGCGCGGGGCGCCGGCTCGAGCTCGGGCTAGGGCGCGATTCATGACACTTAGCTACACGGAGTGCAGCCAAGCTACCCGCACCGTTTGGGACTCCAAACGGTAGATACGTTACGCTCATGTAAGGTTATCGCGCGCCGTTGGCACCTTCAAACGGCGGAAAACGTTACAGGTTGCCCATAAGCTTGACTAGTCGGACGCAGTCCTGCAGGCCGCACTCCAGAAGCATTCAGGGTAGCCAACGCATAGGCGCTGCGGATGTTGCGACTCACAGGGTCGGCAACATTAAGCTGTCCAGGGCGACAAACCAACTGAATATCAACTTGTGCCATCCATGCACCCTGCCCATCGACCTTGACGCTAGTAAAATGCTGCTGTGTGTGGAAACATGTCAACGGCCAATGATCCGTAACAACCATAAACACCACACTCCAGGGAGCAACGCCAGACGCATAAGGCGTGCACCACATCCAGCAATTCCTGTTCGCCCGTAGTGTAATCTTGCTCTACAGGTATCAGCAGGCGACTCTCAAACACTAACGGGTGACCCTCTTGCAAGAGCACGGCAGCAATGCGGGTCAAAGAGGCATCGCAGACGATTTTCATATGGCACGCCTTCACGAGGAAAGGCTTGCACAGGCGGAGATGTCAACGCCTGCTGTATTTCATCAAATGGCCTCTGGCATTCAGACAACCAATCCCAAGGTACGTCCTTACGAGTCAACTTCGTAAGAGGAAGTGTCAAGTTCCCGTAGCCTTGTAGGAACTTTCGGAAGTAGTTTGCGTATCCCAAAAAGGAGCGCAATGCAAGTACAGTTTGTGGCACAGGCCAATCCCGTACGACCGAAGTCTTCTTGGGGTCCACACGTATGCTGTCTATGCCCACGACATGCCCCAGGTATGTGTGAGCTCCGGCTGAATGAATGCGCACTTGGACCGCTCGGCATACAATTGATTTTCACGCAGCAAGTGCAGCACTTGGCGCAGGTGCCTCACGTGATCCTCAGGCGTTTTGCTGAACACCAGGATATCGTCCAAGTAAACCAGCACAATATCGTAGAGCAGGGGGCCAAAGACCATCGACATCACCGCCTGGAATATAGCCAGTGCATTGGTCAAACCAAAGCTCAGCACCTTGAATTGAAAATGTCCAAGCGGCGTACGGAACGCCGACTTCGGAATATCCGCAGGCATTCCGAAGTCGAATCTGACAATACCCACTTGCCAGGTCCAGGGAGCTCAACACAGTAGCCTCTGAAAGCCAATCAAACAGATCATTTATCCGAGGCAATGGGTATCGGATCTTAACAGTAAGCTTCTTCAAAGCCCGATTATCAATGCACATCCGTGAAGTGCCATCCTTCTTTGTGACAAAGAGAATGGGGTGCTTTGTATGTCGACTGAGAGGGCTCAATGTAGCCCTTCGCCAACAGGTCCTCAACCTGGGATTGCATTTCTCGAGATTATAGAGGGCTCAGCCGGTACATGGGACGGTGAGGCGGGTGAGCGCTTGGCTCCAATGGTCGTCTGAGGCACACCTCGGTGAGGAGGTAGACCGTCCGGAAGGGAGTCGGGAAACACATCCGCAAACTCTTCCAGCAGCTTATCAAGAAGCCCGCCATGTGAATCCGCAGCATTCACACACAAGTCACGCTTAGACTCGTAATCGGACGCCACCATCACAAGAAATGCCGTCTGCACAGTGTTATTGTGAACCAATCGTTTCATCTGCATGGCGGACAGCAGAATGGAAGCCCCTGCCGCCAGCGGCGGTGCACTGGAAGCTGCTTGCAAAGGCCAAAGCGCCGTGCGCCACATTGTACAGTGCAAGTTTGGCGTTTGAAGTCAAGGCATGCTGATGTGGCACAAAGCCAGTCATCTCCCAATATCACATCAAAGGCGACAGTTAACGTGTGACGTCTCTGCTCTAATCACACAGTTAAAGTCAGAATGTCCTGGTTTAAATTCGAGCATAGGGTGTTTTGGAGACAACCCTCATACAGGAGAACGCCAACGCACATACGCGCACAGAGCGCAGCGGAAGTCTTACCCTGAGGCACCGCCCTTGCGCGGTGACTCTACCAATAAACAGACTTACGTAGAGCCGGCAGGGCCCGCAGCGATGAGCTGCGGCGACGGGCTGGCAGCAGACGGCAGCAGCAGAGCTGTGGCGGCGGCGGCAGCAGGCAGCAGCGGGGCTGGCTAGGCAGCAGCAGGGCTGTGTCTCTCTCGGGCGTTGGTCGGCTCCGGAGTCTGGCCAAGGCCTACTACTTGTAGCGATTCTCCTGCCACCCCTCCCCTGAGGGTGCGACGAGAATCGCCCCCAGGCCCTCCCTCGGAGGGGCGGGCCTGACAAGGGGACACAACAAATACAACAGGGCTGGCACACAGGGCCAGAGGCCTGTAGCACGAGTCCAAAGGACTAGCGCCAAGAGGCCGGCGCGCGAGTCCAAGGGCTGGCGCGCTGCACAGCACGAGTCCAAGAGACTAGCGACAAGTGGCCGGCGCGCGAGTCCAAGGGACTGGCGCGCTGCACAGTGACTAGCGCCAAGGAGGTGGCGCGCCAGGCCAATAGCCAGGCTCACGGGGCCAAGGGACTGAGGCCATGCGGACACAGGACCGAGGCCATGCAGCTATGAGGCCGAGAGAGCTGGTCAATCGGGCCAGCCCGCGGGGCGCCGGCCTGGGGGAGAGCTGACCCACCCGGCCGGCCTGTAGGGCGTGAGCCCGAGGCGTGCGGACAGGGTACGGAGCCCGGGACCCTCGAACCGTACTTAGCTACACGGAGTGCAGCCAAGCTACCCGCACCGTTTGGGACTCCAAACGGTAGATACGCTACGCTCAAGTAAGGTTATCGCGCGCCGTTGGCGCCCTCAAACGGCGAAAACGTTACACAACGCAATGGCATAACAAGGCACCTCGGCTTTGTATTGCTGCATACGATTGCGAACCTTGCACAGGCCCAACACATCGGTTGGGTAGCCATCGGCCAATGTCACTCTAGGCAACCCATCTGCTTGCAAATGCAAGCCCGTGGAACACATTACATTTCTATTGACAGAGGCCTCAAAGGCCCCTGAGTTTTGAGGATCCTGGCCGGTGCCTCAGCAACCAGCCCCTCAAAAAGCATCGTGTGTCCCCCAAGGACACTGCTACAAGATTCGGTATGCGAGCGACATATACCCTGACCGCTGTCGAGTAAGGCCTACGCTGAGTGGAATCGACACAACGCCTAAGGAACCTTGTGTCCCGCCTCGTGCGAGCACAACAGCGACATCCCCAGCGGAGCTCGATTCATCTCGCAGCGCTTCTGTGGCACAATGAGGAACAGAATTTCTTCAGGCCGACAGCACTCAGGCCAGCTCAAATAGACATCGGCAGCCACTTGCGAGCCATTGTGGGCAACCCACACAAATAGAGGCCCTCCGGCCTCCAGACATTGCAATATAGCAGAAATGGAGCGCACAACCGGTAGGTTGGTTGACGGGCAAGCAATGCCAGCAAGATCAAATAGAGCAAGTGCTTCTGGCTGAATGAGATTGCTCTCAGAGGTTAGGGTCAGGCACTCCCGCTTGCCCTTGTCCAGGCCCATCGGGCACTGTGGACGTGGCCTCGAGGAACATAGACCTGCCGCCTGGCAGTCCCTGATTTGGTGGCTCTTGGCGCCGCAGCCATTGCAGCCACCACCTCCTTCCACCCGCTGGCCAGCATCTGTCACGCACGGCTTCTGAAAACCGCCGTGGGAACGAGCGTTTGAGCCCTCCTTAGGTTTGAACCTCTTCCTGCCCCGCACTGCCTCTGCAGATCCGCCTGCCTCCAGCAGCAGACGCTTGCCACGCCCAATGTCCGGCTTGCTGAGCACGTTCCGAGCGAGCTCCGTCAGCATCGGAATGAGCCACTCCGACATCTCGCTGAGCCAGGACTGTTGTCCACCCCGGTTGTTCCGACCGAAGTATGCCTGGGTGCATGGGCCCTGGCAAGTCCATGCTCAGGGTTGCCACTGCTCTTGCGGACCAGATGCCCCGCGGCATCGGTCTCTTGTGCATGCCACTGTCTCGCGCGGATCTGGGCAATGTGGGCACGGTGCTCCTCGCACATCCTCTCAAGGAGGCGGTTTAGCCCCTGCGGCACTGGGTCCATACAGCCTGGACTGCCGCCAGGTCCTGCGTGCGGAGTGAAACGCGTTGCAGATCCCCAGCCGACAAGCCCTCCAGGCCTCCGGCTCCCAGCTCGCCCCGCCCCTCTCGGGCCTGCCCCTCTGGGGACTGCCCCTTCTGGGCGTGCCCCGCTTGGGCGTGCCCCGCTTGGGCGTGCCCCTCTTGGGCGTGCTCCACAGCAGCCACTACCGCAGCAGCTGGCTCCGCAGCAGCCGCTGCCTTGGCAGCCGACCGCTCTACCTCCCGAGGAGGGCTTGGCCTTGCACTGGACCTGTGCGATACCATGCTGTCTGAAGGACACTGAGAGATCAATTCAGCTCCAAAAGTCAGCAAATCACACACTCCAGACAGCATGCAGGGCATCGCAAGACTTCTGCAGCAGCGAGCGAGCAAGCAAGGCAGCGCGCAACCTCACACCTCAATCAGCAGGCAGGCAGACAGCCGCAGATATGACCAAGATCAATGCACACGATCAGTGCTGGCCACACGACTGACTGTGGTAAGCCACACAAAGGCTGCAGGCTAAAGCCACACCTCAAAAGAGGCGGACGCAGCAAGTGTTCCTCAAGGGATCAAGCAGACAATCTGGCGTTGGTCGTCACTGGCTGTGACATCTCTGCTCTCATTCACACAGTTAGAGTCAGAATGTCCTGGTTTGGATTCGAGTATAGGGTGTTTTGGAGACAACCCTCATACAGGAGAACGCCAACGCACATACGCGCACAGAGCGCAGCGGAAGTCATACCCTGAGGCACCGCCCTAGAGCGGTGACTCTACCAATAAATAGCCTTACAGAGAGCCAGCAGGGCCCGCAGCGATGAGCTGCGGCGACGGGCTGGCAGCAGCCGGCAGCAGCAGAGCTGTGGCGGCGGCAGCAGCAGCAGGAAGCAGCGGGGCTGGCTAGGCAGCCGCAGGGCTGTGTCTCTCTCCGGCGTTGGTCCACCCCGGAGTCTGACCAAGGCCCACTACTTATAGCGGTTCTCCTGCCACCCCTCCCCTGAGGGTGTGACGAGGGTCGGCCCCAAGGCCCTCCCTTGGAGGGGCGGGCCTGACAAGGGGACACGACAACACAACTGGCTGGCACACAGGGCCAGTGGCCTTTAGCACGAGTCCAAGGGACTAGTGCCAAGAGGCCGGCGCGCGAGTCCAAGGGACTGGCGCGCTGGACAGTGACTAGCGCCAAGAGGTGGCGCGCCAGGCCAATAGCCTGGCTCACGGGGTCAAGGGACTGAGGCCATGCAGCCATGAGGACTGGAGAGCTGGTCAATCCGGTCGGCCCGCGGGGCGCCGGCCTGAGGGAGAGCTGACCCACCCGGCCGGCCTGCAGGGCGTGAGCCCGAGGCGTGCCGACAGGGTACGGAGCCCGGGACCCTCGAACCGTACTTAGCTACACGGAGTGCAGCCAAGCTACCCGCACCGTTTGGGACTCCAAACGGTAGATACGCTACGCTCATGTAAGATAATCGCGCGCCGTTGGTACCTTCAAACGGCGGAAACGTTACATACCTCCCCACTTAGATGTTCACGTCCTCGGGAACAAGAAGGGAGTACGACAGATACCCAGGGTGTTAAGCCCTGCCTTCCCGGCGGGAAGGTTTTGGAAGACGGAGAGAAGAGGCTTGGCCTCCTGTCAAATACTTCTGGACGCGGGAAGGGCAATTGGCAAGATTGGCCGCTGGTTCCCAGGTATTGTGCTCAGGCCCAAAGCCGAGCCACTTGATGAGGTACTCACGGGACTTACGACGCCCACGGAGAGTGTCCCGGTGTGACAAGATCTCCTTCACTTGAAACTCCTCCGCGCCATCAACGACGAGGGGAGGTGGGGGCGGTTGGACACGGCCATCCGTTTGGTATGGCTCGAGTTGAGACACATGGACAACGTTGTGAATTTTCCAATGTACCGGTGTATCAATTTCATATGCGACCTTGCCGACAAGGCGCATGACACGGAAAGGTCCAACCCACTTTGGTAGCAACTTAGGCATACCAACAGCCCGCAAGACTAAGTGCTTAGTGCTCAAGAGCACTTGGGCACCGACGTCGAAGGACACATGCCTGCGACGGCGATCAGCATACTGCTTTTGCCGGTTCTGAGCAATTATCAAGAATTGCTTAGCCCTCTGCTGAGCTTCCAGGAGAGTACCGGTAAAGCTTACAGCGGCCGGAACGCGCTCCGGCCTCCCCACCTGCAAAGGTGATCGGGGATGCTGACCATAATTCAGGAAGAAGGGTGTGTTTTTGGAAGAGTCATGAAAGGCATTGTTCACAGCATATTCCGCTGGAGCAAGATACACATCCCAGTCCGATTGACTGGTGTTTACGAAGTGCCTGAGCATGTCTCCAAAACCCGATTCATCCGTTCGGTCTGACCGTCCGTCTGGGGATGGAAAGCCGTGGACATGGATTGCTTCGTGCCGAGAAGCCTGCACACTTCTTTCCAGAAGTGACCCGTGAAGCGAGGATCGCGGTCAGACACGATGCGCTCGGGTACTCCGTGCAGTTTCCATACGCGGTCCACAAATATGCCAGCGAATTCCGTAGCGGAAACCGTTGTGGTCGTAGGTACAAAGTGCACCATTTTACTCAAACGATCAACAAACACGACAATGGCGTCATAGCCGTTGCGCGTCTTGGGCAACTGGGAGATGACATCCACACTGACATCAGACCAGTTTCGTGGTGGAATAGCCAAAAGGTTGGAGCAACCCGGCAGGCTTGTGAGAGCGTGCCTTACTACGCTGGCAGGTGGCACAAGTCTTCACGAAAGACTTTACGTGACTTGACAAGCGCGGCCACCAAAAGAGAAGCTGGATAGCTTTCTTTGTCTTTCCCATACCCAAATGACCACTGTACGGAGGCTCATGCATCTCTTGCATGATACTAGTGCGCAAGGCATTGCAGTTGGGCACCACAATGGCGTCACCTCGCCACCAGAAGCCTTGGTCATGTACTACTGTGCGTGGTTTGGTTGCAGATGCAAACCAAGGGTCTGTGCCATACCCATCACGAATACGCACATACAGCTCAGAGTGGTTGGTGGTGCTCTGCGCTGCGGCCCCACGGGTAGGCCGCACGTCTGCAGTCTGAACCCTTGTGGCACACAAGACAGGCGCCACAGCAGCCCCTACAATGTTGCGGCTCACCGGGTCCGCCACATTGATACGTCCAGGGCGGTACAACCACTGGAATTGGAATTGTGCCATGCTCTCAGCCCACCGAGCTTGATGCCTGCTCAATTGCTGCTGTGTGTGAAAGTAGGTCAACGGGCAATGATCCGTTACGACCGTAATTCGACACCCTCGAGATAGCATCGCCCCACACGGAGGGCGTGCACAACAGCAAGGAGCTCCTGCTCACCCGTAGTATAATTTCGCTCTGCAGGACTGAGCAGGCGACTTTCGAATGCTACGGGATGACCCTCCTGCAGGAGAACGGCACCAATGCCGATCAAAGAGGCGTCACATACGACTTCATACGGCACGCCTTCTCGAGGCAAAGCCAAAACGGGTGGTGATACCAGGACCCGTTTTATATCCTCAAACGCCTTCTGGCATTCGGACGTCCACCCCCATGGTACGTCCTTACGAGTGAGCTTCGTAAGAGGAGATGCCATGCTTCCATATCCTTGAAGGTATTTTCGGAAATAGTTTGCGAATCCCAAAAAGGAACGCAACTGCGGCACAGTCCGCGGCACAGGCCAGTCCTTTACTACTACTGTCTTTTTGGGGTCGACGCGCACCCCGTCTTTGCCCACCACATGCCCTAAGTACGTTAAATCGGGCTGCTTGTATACACACTTGGAGGTCTTGGCACACAAATGATTTTCACGTAGCAACTGCAGAACTTTCCGCAGGTGGCGTACGTGATCCTCAGGCGTTTTACTGAACACCAGTATGTCATCCAAATAGACCAGCACGAAGTCATACAAAAGGGGGCCAAAGACTTTCGTCATCACTGCCTGAAACGTGGCAGGTGCGTTGGTCAGACCAAGACTCAGCACCTTGAACTGGAAGTGTCCGACAGGCGTACAAAATGCTGATTTCGGAACGTCCTCAGGAGTGATACGAATTTGATGATACCCACTTTGCAAGTCGAGGGAGCTGAACACTTTAGCTTCCGCGAGACGATGGAAGAGATCATCGATACGAGGCAACGGGTATCGGTTCTTGACAGTGAGCTTGTTGAGGGCTCGGTAATCGATGCACATCCGGAGACTACCGTCCTTCTTCTTAACGAAGAGGATAGTTGCACCATACGGGGACTGAGAGGGCTCAATGTGGCCCTTACGGAGCAATCCGTCACTTGGGATTTTATCTCTCGAAATTCGAGAGGACTCAGTCGATACATGGGACGGTACGGCGGCACAGCGCCAGGCTCCAATGGAATTGTATGAGCCACGCCTCGATGGGGAGGCAATCCGTCTGGAAGTGCATCCGGGAACACATCCGCATACTCTGCCAACAACTTGTCAAGAGCCGGACTACGTGAGGCCACGATGGTCACTGCAGAGTCAGGGGGAGACTCAGCAATCACAACACCCAAATGTGCAGCCGAAGCTGGTTGTTTGCGAAGAAGCTTCTTCATCCGCACAGCTGAAAGCCGCAGAGAAGAGTCTTGCATGGGTGGTGGTACATACGAATTGTCGACGTTGTGCAATTTAAAACGACGAGGACCACAGTGGCCCACACAAGTGCGCTGTTTACAATCAAGCACGGATGCTGTGGCACAGAGCCAATCGTCACCTAAGATCACATCAAAGGTAGACGACAAGTCGATGACTTGACAAGACACAACCGTCTTGTAACTTTGGATGCGAAGGGGCACTTTGCAAAGACCCAAGACTTTTACATTTTGACCATTGGCCATTGTAGCTTGCAATACATCAATGGGTTGCACAGGCAAGCCATTGTTACACACAAAAGTCTTACTAGCACAGGATACCGAAGCACCTGTGTCTATCAGGATTTGGGCTGGTTGACCAGCCGCTAGGCCGGTGAACAGCATACTTGGAGTCGAAGCACAAAGTGCAACGTCACCTGCCGAAGCAAGACTGAATTTGCGAACTACATAGATGAGAAATTTCCTGGGTGATCCAGCAGCACCAGGTAATACGTGGGGATGGCTTGCTGTGTAGCGACAGAGCATGGACAGGCCCGGTGGTGCTGGAGGATTCAGTCCTCGCCTGCATCGGACGATGAAAAACACAGGGTCGTGAGCCCCATGATGATTCACCCACTTCAGATACATTTGAGCAGCTGATTGCACTTGGTTGCGGGGAATCCAGACAACAAGGGGACCACCTTTCACCAAGGCCTGCATTAGCGTATGCAGGGAGCGTACTACGGGTACAGGAAACTGCGGACAAGCATGTCCTACATGGTCAAACAGCATGCGCACATCATGCAGTTGAGGACTCCACACGGTACTTAAGGAAAGGCACTCACGTGTGCCCTTGCCTTTACACTGCCCCTTGGGGCCGGGTGGAGCGGATTTGCCTGATGATGGGTGCTTGGGAGCTTGGGTGCAATCACGGATGCGATGGCCCTTCTGGCCACACCGGTAGCAAGCCCGGTCCTCCTCGGGGACAAAGGCCGCGGGCTTGACTGGGCGCCGTGGCCCCACATAGGGCTTGCCAGTGGTGTTTGGCATACTACTGGGGCGACGCTTCGAAGATGAAGGCGCAGCCGGAACGACGACTTCTGCCAGGGGACGCTTGCGCGGATACATCGCGAAAGTGATGCGCGCTTGCTCAATCAAGCGATCCAGAGTGTCCACTGGCTGGAAGGTTACAGCATCCAATTGGGCAAGGAGGGCCACGTGCTCGGGTAGCCCTGCCTTAAAACGCTGGCACTGGTCAGCGTTGTCCATGGGCTTGGTGTCGAGCTTCGACAACAGCATGTGGAAGCGCCGCACATAGTCTTCGAAGTCGTTGTTCCTCATGCGAATAACATCAAGTTCGTTTCTCGCATTGAGTTCGGCGTGCACCTCGCCGTACATACTTGACAACGATCTTACGAAGAAATCCCACTGATTGTACACAACGGGGGTGGAGGATTTCTTGACGCTTTCCCACCACTGGGCGGGATCGCCTGAGAGATACGTGGCTGCGAGCCCGACACGGTGTTGTGTGCCGGTACCACATTGTACGAACCACGCAAGAATCTCGGCAAGCCAAGCGTTGAGGCCGCCGCGGAAGGACTGTCCACTGAACTTGGCCGGTGAGGCGGGCTTGGCACGCCCCACCTGCGATTCACGGAGTCTGGCCTTGAGTTTTCGGACACGCTTTTCGCCCTTGGTTACTCGGGCGACAAGCGCTTGTACTTCTTCCAACAGCGCTCCCGAGAAGGAAGCTACTGCTGGGTCCCCACACACCGGGACCGCAGCCTCGTGGAGCTCCTGAATGCGCGCACTGCGCCGGGCGTCGTCGGAGGTTAAAACGTCCGGAGCCGTCGCCTGGAGCTCCCCTAGATCGTCGGCAAGATTCTCGACCTCAAGAGGTGGAACAGCCGGTGGAGGAGGACTAGGGCATGTACTGGAGTCCGGCGACTCCATGCCTGATACCACACACTGACGGATCAAGTCAGATGCGGCAGACATATCGAGGATCCACACTGGCAAGAAGTACTCAGAAGGACTGGTGCCCCAGACCCACGAGCAATCAAGACAGCACATGCGTCATACCTCCAAACCACAAAGCTGTACGAACAGCGAGAGGGAGGGACCAGGAGTGGACGAACCAACCAAGTCCTGGCATACGGTCAGACTTTGCCGCCCACCGGCGACCGGGTTCACTTCCGTGCCGTACTGGCCGGCAATCCGCCGGACACAGGTGGTTTACGCTGGTCGGTGCTGACCTGACACGATAGCTTGTTGCCGGGACGAAGAGCCACTTGGCATCTTGAGGGCCCCGTACGTGGATGTCGAAGGCGAGAGGGTGGCACACGTGCCGCTTCGCCGATCACAGGTCCACGTCTACGCTGGAAAATTTCACTCGAAGGAGAAAAAAAAAGGCCAGCATACAGAGGGGTCCATGCACTGTCAGCAGTAAAACACGACCTTTTACTTGACTGGCCAGATGCAAGAACACCTCTGATACCAATGTGACATCTCTGCTCTAATCACACAGTCAGAGTCAGAATGTCCTGGTTTGGATTCGAGCATAGGGTGTTTTGGAGACAACCCTCACACAGGAGAACGCCAACGCACATACGCGCACAGAGCGCAGCGGAAGTCTTACCCTGAGGCACCGCCCTAGAGCGGTGACTCTACCAATAGACTTACAGAGAGCCGGCAGGGCCCGCAGCGATGAGCTGCGGCGACGGGCTGGCAGCAGCCGGCAGCAGCAGAGCTGTGGCGGCGGCGGCAGCAGCAGGCAGCAGCGGGGCTGGCTAGGCAGCCGCAGGGCTGTGTCTCTCTCCGGCGTTGGTCCACCCCGGAGTCTGACCAAGGCCCACTACTTATAGCGGTTCTCCTGCCACCCCTCCCCTGAGGGTGTGACGAGAGTCGCTCCCAAGGCCCTCCCTTGGAGGGGCGGGCCTGACAAGGGGACACGACAAACACAACTGGCTGGCACACAGGGCCAGTGGCCTTTAGCACGAGTCCAAGGGACTAGCGCCAAGAGGCCGGCGCGCGAGTCCAAGGGACTGGCGCGCTGGACAGTGACTAGCGCCAAGAGGTGGCGCGGCCAATAGCCTGGCTCACGGGGTCAAGGGACTGAGGCCATGCAGCCATGAGGACTGGAGAGCTGGTCAATCCGGTCGGCCCGCGGGGCGCCGGCCTGAGGGAGAGCTGACCCACCCGGCCGGCCTGCAGGGCGTGAGCCCGAGGCGTGCCGACAGGGTACGGAGCCCGGGACCCTCGAACCGTACTTAGCTACACGGAGTGCAGCCAAGCTACCCGCACCGTTTGGGACTCCAAACGGTAGATACGCTACGCTCATGTAAGGTTATCGCGCGCCGTTGGTACCTTCAAACGGCGGAAACGTTACACTGGCTCACTGCGCAAAGATGACGCCGCACCCGGCGCTTCCGCTGAGCTGCTTCACGGACCAACGTTTGGCAAGGTACTTTACCATTAACAGAAAAAGGTCAGGCCAGCACAGGAGGGAGACCCTTGCATCATCAGCGGCGAGCACAATAAGTCATAAGCACGATGAAAGACCGCCTCTGATACCAAATTGTAGAGAACCTCGCCTTACACACGCAGTTATGAGGGGTCCTCGTTGAGTTCGGCTGTAGGGGGTTTAGGGACTAACCCAATACACAGGAAATCACTAGCGCATCAGCGCAGCGGAAGACAGGCAGGCCCTGTGGCACCGCCGTCCGGAGGCGACTCCACCTCCTGGGTGCAGGCCGGCGCAGCAGGCCCCGCAGCGGAGTGCAGCGGTGGCTGCGGCGGCGAGCAGCGGCAGGCTTCCCGGGCTCCTCGAACTCCTTCTGAGCCTCAGCCCCAAGCTCCTCGTGCTCCCGCGTGCCACCCCCCCTCCAGGGGTGTGAGCGGGTCGCTCCATGGCCCGCCTTGCAGCAGGCCAAATGTAAGGAACCTCGCCCTACACACGCAGTTAGGGTAAGCAGTCCTTCTTGAGTTCGGCTGTAGGGGTTTAGGGACCAACCCACTACACAGGCAAAGCACTAGCGCATAGGCGCAACGGAAGACAGGCCCCGTGGCGCCGCCGTCCGGCGGCGACTCCACCTCCTGGGCGCAGGCCGGCGCAGCAGGCCCCGCAGCAAGGTGCGGCGGCGGCTGCGGTGGCAAGCAGCGGCAAGGCTGCTCCTGGGCTTCACCGGTCCGAACTTCCTCCCGAGCCTCAGCCCCAAGGCTCTTCGTGCTCTCCTGTGCCACCCCCCCCCTCCAGGGGTGTGAGCGGGTCGCCCCATGGCCTGCCAGACGGCGGGCCAAAGATCCTCCCTTGAACGGGCGGATCCTAGCGAGGAGTACTTCTGGACGGGCTGGACCCGTCTCTGGGCGGGCCACTTGCCCGGCTGGCCAGCCCGCCACCTGGCGGGCCCACTTGTCCCAAAGAGCCGGTCATGTAATGCAAACAGAGCCATGTGGCTTAATCAAACGGCTGGTTCATTACACCAAAGGTCCTCCCTTGAACGGGTGGATCCTGGCGAGGGTATTTTAGGACGGGCGGGGCCCGCCTCTGGGCGGGGCACCTGCCAGGCAAGCCAGCCCGCCACCTGGCGGGCCACTTGTCCCAAATGGTTGGTCATGTAATGCCAACAGAGCCATGTGGCTTTACCAGACGGCTGGTTCACTACACAGACGATGCCGCGCGCGAGCGAAGCAGCGCCTCCCGGACAACACACGGGCGAGGCCGCGTGCACGTGCGGTACAAAACGGGGCCTCGACCGTTCTTAGCTACACGGAGTGCAGCCAATTTACCCGTACCGTTTAAACATACAAACGGTGAATACGATACGATCATGTAAGTCTATTGGCACCGTTGACACGCCCAAACGGGGGGAACGTTACAGGAGGAGTCACCTTTGCCCGCCCGAACCCCCCAGTATTTTTATTTTTAATCGCTGTACATGTAACTCTCCCTCAGTCAGCTTTTACAGCTTCGCTATTTGGGGGTAAGGTACTGGCTGCTACCATGATTGCTTTGCTTGCCTGGTGCACCGGCCTTGCTCAGAACCACCCGGGTAGCACTGTCTCAACAGAGTGTGTCTTGTACCCGCCACTGACTTGATCACCTACTTACTGTGTTGGTTGAAAGGCATTGATTTGATTAACTCAAGTGCGCCACCTGGTCCCCCTCTGCCGGCGATTCAACCTGCTGAGGTCGAGAAAGTGGTCTGATGCACTGTCGGCGCTCCAACGCCATCCCTGGATGGTCCGACTCCAAGGAATCAAGCCAGCACATGCGTTATACCTCCAAACCACAAACTGTACGAGCAGCAAGACGGAGGGACCAGGAGTGGACGAACCAACCAATTCCTGGCAGACGGTCAGACTTTGCCGCCCACCGGCGACCGGGTTCACTTCCATGCCGTGCTGGCCGGCAAAGCGCCAAAAACAGGTGGTTTACGCTGGTAAGTGCTAACCTGTGTCATGCCCGGGCGCAGAGCGTCGTTGTAGCGTCGGCTAGAGGGTGGTTGGGCGGAACCGACCAGGGTTAACCCTGGTTAGATATCTCAGGTAGGAAGGTGGTATAGGGAACCTCAGCGGGGGTAACCCATGGGGTGACTCGCTGAGTACGGCGCAACCCGTGTGGGCGGGCTGGAGAGCCCCGGGGCGCCGAGTTTCAAGTCCCTGTACCTACTGCCTTGACCCCCTCTCGCGGAGTGGGTTCTTAAGAGATCGGACGGCGGAGAGAGGCTATCTCTCTGCAAGTCCCTCAGTGGAGAAAGAATCTAGCGCGCCGCCGCAGCCGCCGGCAAGGGTTGGCAGGGTTTGGCGCAGCACAGGTTGAAGCTCCGGGCCAGGTTAGTCAGAGGGCCGAAGCGGCGAGAGATCCCCCGGCGGGGGTGACGACACAAGCGAGAGAGAGAGGCGAGGTGCGAGTATTTACTTGCGGAGAGATAGAGATCCAGTTCCAGATCTAGATCTAGATCTGCGGAGGGCGAGCGACGCGGCGGCAGCGGGAGCGGCGCATCGGGTTACCGGGGTTGGGATCTGGATGCCCACCAGGAGCGGCGCGCACTTCGCTATTGCCTGCGGATTGGCAGTGGGACGAGTCAGATCTGCCGCCGGAGTTGTCGAAGGACGGTGCTGCGGCCAGCGACAACGAGGGCAGCGCATCGTCCAACGACAGCATGGAGGAGACGGCTGTGAGACCGGGGAGGAAGTACACCGGGAGGGCGGATGGGATCTCGCTCTTGGAACTGGAGATGAAGGTCGAAGCGTCTATGGCAAGGATGGAACTCAACCACCGCTTCACGCGGTAGGTGGGTTTCAAGATTCTGCCGGATTTCTTGGACAAGCCCGCGCTATGGTACTACCGTTCGGTCATGAAGGAGATTCTGGCCGCCAAGGAGGAGGTGCTGGCTGGCGGAAGACCAGCCAGCGGTGAGGATTATGGTGCTGCGGCAGAGGAGCTCATTGCG
Organism: Spirogloea muscicola; assembly: GCA_009602725.1. Taxonomy (NCBI): domain Eukaryota; kingdom Viridiplantae; phylum Streptophyta; class Zygnematophyceae; order Spirogloeales; family Spirogloeaceae; genus Spirogloea; species Spirogloea muscicola. The sequence goes on along the minus strand of WELB01000294.1, from coordinate 66,974 downwards.
GGTCTGCCGGCCGCTGCGGTGGAGGGGGCCCTGGGGGCGGGGACGCCGGCCCAGCGGGAGCGTTTGCTGGCAGACCCTATCCAGCACTTCCTGCATCTGCTCAGCCTTCAATTCAAGACAGACTCCGTGTGGTAACTCTTCTGCCACATTCTTTGCAGGTCTGCTCATCAGGTAGTGAGGCCATGCAGGGCAGGCTGCTGATAGCCAAGCAGAGTTGGCCTGAAGGCGGGGTACTTCGACATATTGTGAGCGCTATACGGCAGGCACGACACCTGGCACGCTAGTTTGTTGCCGGGACGGAGAGCCGCTTAGCATCTTGAGGTCCCCGTACGTGGATGTCGAAGGCGAGAGGGTGGCACACGTGCCACTTTGCCGATGACAGCTCCACGTCTACTCCAGGAAAATTTTACTCGAATGATAAATTTTAATCCAGAATACAGGAGGGATCGATGCACTGTCTGCAGTATAACACAACCGTATACTTTACTGGCTAGATGCAAGAACACCTCTGATACCAATGTGAACATCTCTGCATCTAATCACACAGGTAGAGTCAGGGTGTCCTGGTTTGGATTCGAGCATAAGGTGTTTTTGGAGACAACCCTCATACAGGAGAACGCCAACGCACATACGCGCACAGAGCGCAGCGGAAGCTTACCCTGAGGCACCCGCCCTAGGGCGGTGACTCTACCATAAGACTTACGGAGAGCCGGCAGGGCCCGCAGCGATGAGCTGCGGCGACGGGCTGGCAGCAGGCGGCAGCAGCAAAGCTGTGGCGGCGGCGGCAGCAGCGGGGGTGGCTAGGCAGCAGCAGGGCTGTGTCTCTGTCGGGCGTTAGTCCGACTGAGGAGTCTAACCAAGGCCTACTACTTATTGTAGTTCTCCTGCCACCCTCCCCTGAGGGTGTGACGAGGGTCGCCCCAGGGCCCTCCCTCGGAGCGGCGGGCCTGACAAGGGGACACGATGAATACAAGAGGCTGGCACACAGGGCCACAGCCCTGCAGCACGAGTCCATGGGACTTGGGCCAAGAGGCCGGCGCACGAGTCTAAGGAACTGGCGCGCTGCACAGTGACTAGCGCCAAGGAGGTGGCGCGCCAGGCCAATAGCCTGGCTCACGGGGCTAAGGGACTGAGGCTATGAGGACACAGGACCGAGGCCATGCGGCCATGAGGCCGAGAGAGCTGGCCAATACGGCCAGCCCGCAGGGCGCTGGCCTGAGGGAGAGCTGACCCACCCGGCCAGCCCGCAGGGCGTGAGCCCGAGGCTTGCGAACGGGACACGGAGCCCGGGACCCTCGAATCGTACTTAGCTACACGGAGTGCAGCCAAGCTACCCGCACCATTTGGGACTCTAAACGGTAGATACGCTACGTTCATGTAAGCTTATCGCGTCCCAGTTGTAACGTTTCCGCCGTTTGAAGGTGCCAACGGCGCGCGATAACCTTACATGAGCGTAACGTATCTACCGTTTGGAGTCCCAAACGGTGCGGGTAGCTTGGCTGCACTCCGTGTAGCTAAGTACGGTTCGAGGGTCCCGGGCTGCTGTCGGCACGCCTCGGGCTCACGCCCTGCAGGCCGGCCGGGTCGGTCAGCTCTCCCTCAGGCCGGCGCCCCGCGGGCCAACCGGATTGACCAGCTCTCCAGTCCTCATGGCTGCATGGCCTCAGTCCCTTGACCCCGTGAGCCAGGCTATTGGCCTGGCGCGCCACCTCTTGGCGCTAGTCACTGTCCAGCGCGCCAGTCCCTTGGACTCGCGCGCCGGCCTCTTGGCGCTAGTCCCTTGGACTCGTGCTAAAGGCCACTGGTGTGCCAGCCTGTTGTATTTGTCGTGTCCCCTTGTCAGGCCCGCCCCTCCAAGGGAGGGCCTTGGGGGCGACCCTCGTCACACCCTCAGGGGAGGGGTGGCAGAAGAACCGCTATAAGTAGTGGGCCTTGGTCAGACTCCGGAGTCGACCAACGCCCGAGAGAGACACAGCCCTGTTGCTGCCTAGCCAGCCCCGCTGCTGCCTGCTGCTGCCGCCGCCGCCACAGCTCTGCTGCCGCCGGTTGCTGCCAGCCCGTCGCCGCAGCTCATCGCTGCGGGCCCTGCCGGCTCTCTGTAAGTCTATTGGTAGAGTCACCGCTCTAGGGCGGTGCTCTAGGGCGGTGCCTCAGGGTAAGACTTCCGCTGCGCTCTGTGCGCGTATGTGCGTTGGCGTTCTCCTGTATGAGGGTTGTCTCCAAAACACCCTTTGCTCGAATCCAAACCAGGACATCCTGACTTTAACTGTGTGATTAGAGCAGAGATGTCACAGAATGGTCCAACCCGTTTGGGTAACAGCTTGCATGTACCCACTGCCCGCAAGGGAAGGTGCCGTGTACGCAGGCAGTAGTACTTGCACACCTACGTCGAAAGACACATCACTTCGATGTTGGTCAGCACACGCCTTTTGCCACTGCTGGGCAATGGCCAAGAAATGCCGACCATAATTGAGGAGAAGGGTGTGGCCTGGTGGACTTATGCCAGGCATTGTAAACAGCAAACTCTGCTGGAGTGAGGTACCTCATCCCGGTCACACTGACTAGGGTTCACAGTATGCCGTAGCATGTCCTCCAACATTCGAGTCATCCTCTCAATTTCACCGTCACTTTGGGGGTGGAAAGCTGTGGACGTGTACTGCTTGCTACCAACAAGCCTACATACATCTTTCCAGATGTGTCCCGGCCAGCGGGGTTCACGGTCAAAGTAACCCGCGCAGGAGCTCCATGCAGTCTTCCTACTCGGTCCACAAAGCTCTAGCGAATTTCATTGCAGATACACAGGTGGCCGTAGGAGCAAAATGCACCCATTTACTCAGACGGTCCACAAAGACGACGATTGCGTCGAAGCCTTTACACGTCTTGGGCAGGTGGGTGACGAAGTCAACACTCACATCTGCCCAATTCTGCGGAGGAATCTCCAAAGGCTTGAGTAAGCCGGCAAGCTTCTCAGAGCTAGCCTTGCCACGCTGGCATGTAGCACAATTTCGCACAAAATAGTGTTTTTGGGCCGAACAACCCGGCCACCAGAACAGACGGCTTACTGCCTTCTTGGTCTTTCCAACACTCAGATAAATACAGTAGGCTGTCGCAGTCGGACGATCCAGGGATGGCAACTTGGAGCCCCGACAGCTTATCAAACCACTGCGTCGACCTTAACAGGTTGAACAGCCAGCAGAGGAGGACTAGGTGGCGCTCTTGAGTTAGGCGACTCCACGCTTTGACATTGACACACTGAGAGATCAAGTCAGTGGCGGGTATAAGACAATTCCGCTGAAACAATACTACCACAGGTTGCTGAACAAGGCCCGTGCACTAAGCAAGCAAAGCAAAACATGGTAGCCCGTCAGAGCATATCCCCAAACAGCAAGTTTTTAAAAGCAGACTGAGGGTGTATCAGGCGAGTAAACAGAGCAGCGCCCTGGCTGACAGTAAGATAGCCGCCCACCTGCGACCAGTTGCAATACCTTGTTGCATAAGCGCAGCGGAAGTCATACCCTGAGGCACCGCCCTAGGGCGGTGACTCTACCAATAGACTTACAGAGAGCCGGCAGGGCCCGCAGCGATGAGCTGCGGCGACGGGCTGGCAGCAGCCGGCAGCAGCAGAGCTGTGGCGGCGGCGGCAGCAGCAGGCAGCAGCGGGGCTGGCTAGGCAGCAGCAGGCTGTGTCTCTCTCGGGCGTTGGTCCCCTCAGGAGTCTGACCAAGGCCCCTACTTGTAGCGGTTCTCCTGCCACCCCTCCCCTGAGGGTGTGACGAGGGTCGCCCTCAGGGCCCTCCTCCGGAGGGGCGGGCCTGACAAGGGGACACGACAAATACAACAGGCTGGCACACAGGGCCAGAGGCCTGTAGCGCGAGTCCAAGGGACTAGCGCCAAGAGGCCGGCGCGCGAGTGCAAGGGACTGGCGCGCTGTACAGCACGAGTCCAAAGCACTAGCGCCAAGAAGGTGGCGCGTCAGGCCAATAGCCTGGCTCACGGGGCCAAGAAACTGAGGCCATGCGGACACGGGACCGAGGCCATGCAGCCATAAGGCCGAGAGAGCTGGTCAATCCGATCGGCCCGTGGGGCGCCGGCCTAAGGGAGAGCTGACCCACCCGGCCGGCCTGCAGGGCGTGATCCCGAGGCGTGCCGACAAGGTACGGAGCCCGGGACCCTCGAACCGTATTTAGCTACACGGAGTGCAGCCAAGCTACCCGCACCGTTTGGGACTTCAAACGGTAGATACGCTACGCTCATGTAAGGTTATCGCGCGCCGTTGGTACCTTCCAACGGCGGAAACGTTACAACACCCCTCCCAGAGGGTGTGACGAGGATCGCCCCCAGGGCCCTCCACCGGAGAGGCGGGTCCAACAAGGGGAACGACGAATTTGCCGGACGCTGCCGCGCGCGAGCGAAGCAGCGCATGGCGGATGGAGGGTAACCTCAGGGAACACGACGGATCGGCCAAGGCGTTGCCGCGCGCGAGTGAAGCGGCGCCTGGCGGCTGAAGGGAGACTCCAGGCAACACGACGGATCTGCCGGCGCTGCAGCGAGCGAGCGAAGCAGCGCTGGGCAGTTGGAGTCAATTACCCCGGCCGATGCCGCGCGCGTGCGAAGCAGCGCCCGCCAGACCGAGTGCGACAACTCTTAGACGATGCCGCGCGTGAGCGAAGCAGCGCCTCTCGGACAAAACACGGGTGATGAAACGTCCTATGCCCTAGACACACAGTCAGGGATCAGTACGTCCGAGTTTGAGATTGGACAAAGGGGGTTTAGGGACTACCCCCTTACAGAGTGGAAACGCCAGTGCACACAGAACACATACGCGCATACTGCGCATGAGGAGGTAGACCGTCCGGAAGAGAGTCGGAAACACATCCGCAAACTCTTCCAGCAGCTTATCAAGAACCCCGCCATGTGAATTCGCAGCATTCACACACAAGTCAGGCTTAGACTCGTCTTTCAACGCCACCATCACAAGAAATGCCATTTGGTCAGTGCTCTTGTGAATCAATCGCTTCATCTGCATGGCGGATAGCAGAATGGAAGCCCCTACCGCCATCGGCGGTGCACAGGGAAGCTGCTTGTAAAGGACAAAGCGCCGTGCGCCACGTTGTACCGTGCAAGTATGGCGTTTAAAATCAAGGCATGCTGATGTGGCACAAAGCCAATCATCTCCCAATATCACATCAAAGGCGACAGTCAACGCAATGGCATAACAAGGCACCTCGGGTTTGTATTGCTGGATGCGAATGGAAACCTTGCACAGGCCCAACACAGCGGTTGGGTGACCATCGGCCAATGTCACTCTAGGCAGGCCATCTGCTTGCAAATGCAAGCCAGCGGAGCACACCAAATCCCTTTTGACGAAAGACACTGAGGCCCCTGTGTCTATGAGGATCCTCGCTGGTGCCGCAGCAACCAGCCCCTCAAAAAGCATAGTGTGTCCCCCTTGGACACTGCCAAGGAATGGGGTGCGAGCGACATATACCCTGACCGCTGTCGGGTAAGGCCTAAGCCGAGTGGCACCAACACTACGCCTAAGGAGCCTGTGTCCCGCCTCGTGCGAGCACAACAGCGACATCCCGAGCGGAGCTTGATCAACCACGCCGCGCTTCTGTGGCACAATGAAGAACAGCATTTCTTCAGGCCGACGGCACTCAGGCCAGCTCAGATAGATATCCGCGGTGCCTCGGGGTAATACTTCCGCTGTGGCTCATACAATTCCATTGGAGCCAGGCGCCAACCCGCCTTTCCGTCCCATGTACCGGCTGAGCCCTCTCGAATTTCGAGAAATGCAATCCCAGGTCGAGGACCTGCTGGCAAAGGGCTACATTGAGCCATCTCAGTCGCCATACGGAGCACCCATCCTCTTTGTCAAAAATAAGGATGGCACTCTACGCATGTGCATTGATTATCGGGCTTTGAATAAGCTGACTATCAAGAACCGATACCCATTGCCTCGGATAGACGATCTATTCGATTGGCTCGCAGGGGCTACGGTGTTTAGCTCCCTGGACCTCGCAAGTGGGTATCACCAGATTCGAATCACGCCTGCGGATGTTCCAGAGTCGGCATTTCGTACGCCGCTTGGACATTTTCAGTATAAGGTGCTGAGCTTTGGTTTGACCAATGCACCGGCTACGTTCCAGGCGGTGATGTCGAGGGTCTTTGGCCCCCTGCTCTACCATTTTGTGCTGGTTTACTTGGATGACATACTGGTGTTCAGCAAAACGCCTGAAGATCACGTGAAGCACCTGCGCCAAGTGCTGCAGTCGCTGCGTGAAAATCAATTGTATGCCAAGCGGTCCAAGTGCGCAATTAACCAGCCAGAGCTGACATACCTCGGGGGCATGTCGTGGGCAAAGACGGCATACGAGTCGACCCCAAGAAGACTTCGGTCGTACGGGATTGGCCTGTGCCACAAACTGTGCCTCAATTGCGCTCCTTTTGGGGATTCGCAAATTATTTTCGAAAGTTCCTACAAGGCTATGGGAACTTGGCACTTCCTCTTACGAAACTGACTCGTAAGGACGTACCTTGGGATTGGTCGTCCGAATGCCGGACGGCATTTGAGGGAATACAGCAGGCGTTGACATCTCCGTCTGTGCTGGCCTTTCCTCGTGAAGGCGTGCCATATGAACTCGTCTGCGATGCCTCTTTGACCGGCATTGGTGCCGTGCTCTTGCAAGAGGGTCACCCCTAGCGTTTGAGAGCCGCCTGCTGATCCCTGCAGAGCGAAATTACACTACGGGCGAGCAGGAATTGCTGGCTGTGGTGCACGCCTTACGTGTCTGGCGTTGCTACCTGGAAGGTGTGGGATTTACGGTTGTCACGGATCATTGCCCGTTGACATATTTCCACACGCAGCAGCATTTGACTAGGCGTCAAGCTCGATGGGCTGAGTGCATGGCACAATTCGATTTCCAGTGGGTCTATCGCCCTGGACGTCTTAATGTTGCAGACCCTGTGAGTCGCAACATTCGCGGCGCTGATGCGTTGGCTTCCTTGAATGCTTCTGGAGTGCGGGCTACAGGACTGCGTCCGACTCGTCAAGCTTCTCGGCACACCACGGCTGAGCTCTCTGAGCTCTATGTGCGCATCCTTAAAGGGTATGGCACAGACATGGTTTGCTGACGCCGCCAACGTACGCACCCTCACCGATGACAAAGGCTTCTGGTGGCAAGATGACGCTATTGTGGTCCCCGACTGCAATGCCTTGCGCACAGACATTATGCAGGAGCTGCATGATACGCCTTACAGTGGTCATTTGGGAGTGAGCAAAACCAAACAGGCTGTGCGACGCCTCTTTTGGTGGAAGGGCTTTTCAGCCCAGGTGCGCGCTTTTGTGGCAAGCTGTGCCACATGCCAGCGTAGTAAGGCAATCTCTGGCAAGCCTGCCGGATTACTTCAGCCTTTGCAGATTCCGGAGCGGAATTGGTCTGATGTTAGTGTGGATTTTATCACACAATTGCCTAAGACGCGGAATGGCTATGATGCCATTGTCGTCTTTGTGGATCGCCTGAGTAAAATGGTGCATTTTGCTCCCACTACTACGCGGGCATCTGCGAAGGATTTCGCTGGCATCTTTGTGGATAAGGTGTGGAAGCTACATGGAGTACCTGAGAGGCTGGTCTCGCACCGCGATCCTCGCTTTACAGGCCACTTCTGGAAAGAAGTCTGCAAGCTTATTGGCATGAAGCAGTCCATGTCCACAGCCTTTCATCCACAAACGGATGGCCAAACTGAGCGAATAAATTGAGTTCTTGAGGACATGTTGAGGCACTTTGTCAATTCTAGCCACACTGACTGGGATGACTACTTGGCTTCAGCTGAATATGCTGTGAACAATGCCTACCATGCGTCCACCAAGGAGACTCCATTCTTCCTCAACTATGGTCAGCATCCCCGAGCTCCACTTCAGGTGGGGAGGCCGGAACGGGTTCCCGCCGCGGTAGCCTTTACTGGGACCCTCTTGGAGGCTCAGAGACGAGCTCGGCATTTCTTGGAAATTGCCCAGAGTCGCCAGAAGGCTTATGCTGACAAACATCGGAAAGACGTGTCCTTCGATGGGCCGGTCTTCCGCTGCGCCTACGCGCTAGTGCTTCACTTGTGTAGTTGGGGTTCATCAACAAGCCTATATGGCCCCTCCACCAGTGATATCTGCTCTATCATAGACCAATGCTTCATACACCCATGTGTCAGATAGGCCAGAGTCTTATTGGATATGCAGTGTCCCCTGCTAGCTAGCATGAGAAGAGCTACTTATACTCTGTATATCTCAGAATTCGTAGTAAGCCTTCTAGACCTAAAGCCTAGCCAAGTCTCTATACATCTTCTGATAGGCCCCTCTACATAGGTCTCTAGCTTGTTATCATCTACGACTGTAATGTCTTTAACTTCCATTAACGTTATACATTGAGATCAGGTCTCTAGCTTGTTAACATCTACGACTGTAGTTTCTATAGCTTCTATGAACGTGATACATTGAAATCATTGCAGTCCTCTGTACCACACGTATCTATAGCATTGTCTAATGGAAGCTTAAAGCCATACGCTCTTTGCATACCCTTAAGTCGTAACAAATGCATTATGACCGCCATGATATGAGTAATGATTAGTTGTCTTTCAAATAACCCTATGGCTATAGTCTATAAGTTTCAATACATGTACATACACTAGACACATGTACTATGCAGAGGGACTAGGAGTACTAGATGGCGCACCAAGATTGAGACCATCCATTACATTCTTCTGCTTATCACTAGCAGTCAGCTGCTCTGCAACATCGTAGCTCAAAGGATCCTGCTTCTTTATGTAGGACAGTCTGGTGATAGTGATGTCATCCCAAGGGTCCAGTCCAAGCTATTCCTATTGTTCTGGAGGGGTTTTCTTCAGTCTTGAGCTACCACCGATAGAGCATATCAAGGATGTCTTGAACATCTGTAGGCCAGCGTGAAGGTCAACTAACGGGTTGTATATATATCGTTATTTTCATTTTTAGTGTACACTCTCACTACTCCTGCTGTGCCTTAATTCCTAATTGTCATATTCATTAAGTAGTAGTCGTCGTCGCTGGTGACCTTGCCACCCGTGCTTACTCCGTAGCCCTGATCCAAGGTTATCTTGACAATGGCGTCGTAGATCTCCTTCAGAATTGCCACTGTGACATAGACTATACCGTACTTTCCACGCCTCATACTCTCTACACAACGATGCAGTCTTTAATGTGGAGAGCGGTCCTAGACTGTCCCTTACCATATAGATGGACAATGTCCGCTAGCTCCGGTCTTAGGTGGGGATCTCTATCACTGATAGCCCTAATACTAGTGGTGATGTCTTTCTCGAGCCCAAGCCTAAAACTTAGAGTAGCAGCATTGTTTCTGTTAATCAGGGGAGCCCATCACTAGACCTAGACAAGCTACAGTTGAATGAAGTGGCCACGAGCCATTCAGCACTGTCTTGCGAGATGGTGTCGACTGATTAGTGCACATAGGGAAAATTGCTGACATATGTAGACTACGTAATACACAAGTTAAATCAGAAGCTGGTCGCGGGGTGGCCAGGCCGACGGGGAAGGCAGTCTGATGAGAGGCCAACATCGGCGATTGCTGTATATCGCGATGTGATGTAAATAAGGGTAAAAGAGGCCCAAATCTGAACCGGTAACTTCATACCCCACACTTCTCTGTTGTCACCGAGAATCGTCTCATAGGCAGGCTTCCCAATGAATTATTTCACGTGGCTGACCAGCGTTCGGTATACAAGCCCAATATAAGTAGTTGGATCACGCGTATAGCACCACGACATTGCCAGACTCGGGTATTCGCATCTATAATCTGTTTGACGACTCCATAGATGGGAATACGAAACAAAATAAATCTTAAAAGTTCGTGTCACTTGTTGCCTATGCTATCTCTTCCATATCTTCCAATCGAGGCTGGCAGCTCAGATTTTGACTGCATGCCAAATATAAGCAACAACTAACTCAAATGCTTCATGAATTATGGCATGTTTTGCATTTTCAGCAGGTGACTTGGGTACTTAACAAGTGGCTAAGTTCAGGATTGAACTCAACAATGACAGACCCATCTTCCGGAAAAGTACGCAATATCTCCTTCTGGACTTAAACCTATAAAGAAATTGTAAGGAACCTTGCCCCCGTCACACGCACTTAGGCTGAGTCATCCTGCTTGGGTTCGGTTGTGAGGGTTTAGGAGCAAACCCTGGGATGCATTACACAGTGGCAGAGCTCACTGGGTAATTACTACTGTGTGCCACAAATGTAATAGGCAGTCTGTGCTATGCCATTGCAGAGGTGAGAGTGATCCTGCCAGACTTTTGATACCCTAAAAAACTATGATAGCTGATTGCACCTCGGCCGTAGATAAGGGACTACCATCCAAGTATGAGTGATAAGTAGATGCTCTGATGCTGTCTATAAACTGGGTTGTGCATATAGAATACAGATGGCTTAGAACCTGGCGCAAAGAGCCCTCAACCGAATGTAGCCCAGTATATTTGAGGCATTGTAGTATTTCAGAATACTTCACCACTACTGCAGGCTCTCTATATGCCTCGTCACCAACCCGCTCTACATCAGCCATGGAACCTTGCTTAGTCAGCTCGATTCCTTGGATATCTATCAGGGTGCCATCCGCGCTAGTATCATTGTACATGTAGCAGCATCCTGCAACTCTATAGCCGCTGTGTGCTAGATGCTGAGAAGCAGCATTTGAAGACACACCTATAAGGATCAAAGATGTCATGACCCTCCATAGCGCCAAGGAACTCAGATAGAGTTGCCTTGACGGCACAGTGCCCAGTCTTCGTATGGCTAATATCTCTCATTATGTTGCCATCCATACTTGAACGGCTAGATCCTCTAGGTAGCCTAGTACATAGTGCCTTATATTCGTTCTCATCAGGCTCTAGCGTTACCGCTACTAATTCCTCTGTGATGCTTTGAGGCATTTCACTAGCTCACCAATAACCAAGAGTGACTGACCTCTCCCAGCGCCTAAGTCTAAAGAGTATCCACAGTACTCTAAGATACTGGTGAGGAGTATTAATTTATTCCGTGCGTAGTAGCATGCATCAGTTACTATTTTCGGAAGCGTAACATCCTCATCACCAGCTCTGATGCACATGGTTACTATCTCATCTATGACAGCAGCTGTGTTAGCTGTGTCCTTACTAGGGTCTTCACAAAATCTACATCCTTTGTTACTTCCCTGATGGGCTTCATCCTTAGCTCTACTATATTATATAACATGGAATTATCTGAACCGATGTTGCTTATAGACTACCTATTCTCATCCCACTCCTTATGCAACTCTCACTTATATGTAATATGCCAGGAAGTTCATCAAGATAATTGTGTGATCTCATTGTCATAGCCTCACTGAAACTATATATATATTGTACTCCACTTCTGAGCATCCACAGCTTAGAGTATATACTGTTAGTATAGTGCTTATATTACTGTTAGTTATATTTACACTCTCGAGGGGTATAAGGCACTCTTCTATTGAGTGTGGTGCCATTCTCCCTTTATCAGTAGTATTTTTTCCACTTCTCTGAATGGAAGGGGTACCCATGCCTCTCTGAGAGAAGCCAGATCTCCTTTTAGCTGCTTCTACTTTCGATTGATAACCAGAGTTGATGTCCACACTTACACTACTTCACCACAGGCATAGGACATTGGAAGCATACCATCTTATCATCCATAATCCAAGCGCCTATAGAGATTGAAGGCCTCTCTCTGCTGCCCCATGATGGAGGCTCTATTCCTAGACTGTTTACTGCTAGGCCTACTAGTTGTCTCTGCATGTGACACTATGTAGCCCACTACACAAGTGAAGCACTAGCCCACTACATAAGGAGATCTATGAATAATATTAGCCATAGAAGACTGGGCACTGTGCCGTCAAGGCATCTGAATTCCTTGGCGCTATGGAGGGTCATGACATCTTACGTCCTAATAGGTGTGTCTTTACATGCTGCTTCTCAACCTCTTACATAGTCAGGGATCTAGTGCTACTAGCACAACGCGGCTATAGAGTCGCAGGATGCTGCTACATGTATAATGATACTAGCGCGGATGGCACCCTAATAGATATCCTTGGAATCAGAATGACTATGCAAGGTTCCATGGCCGATGTAGATGGGTTGGTGACGAGGCATATAGAGAGCCTGCAGTAGTGGTGAGAGATTCTGAAGGACTACAATGCCTCAAATATATACTCGGGCTAAACTCGGTTGAGGGCTCTTTGCGCCGAGTTATAAGCCATCTCTACTACATATGAACACCCGAGTTGATATACAGCGTCAGAGCGTCTCTCTGGCACTCATACTTGATCGATAGTCCCTAAGCTACGGCCAAGGTGCAATCAGCTACCATAGGTTTTAAGGGTATGAAAGCTCTGACAGGATCACTCTCACCTCCGCAATGGCATAGCACAGACTGCCTCTTACATTTGTGGCACACAGTAATAATTACCCTGTCATCTCTTTTCTCGAGCTCTGCCACTGTGTGATGCATCCCAGGGTTCGCTCCTTAACCCTCACAGCCGAACCCAAGAAGGATGATCCATCCTAACTGCATGTGACGGGGCGAGGTTCCTTACAGTATATTAACAAATATATATCCAGAAGGAGACATTGTGTACTTTTTCGGAAGACGGGTCTGTCATTGTTGAGATCAATCCTGAACTTGGCACCCTGGTAAGTACCCAAGTCACCTGCTGAAAATGCAGAATATGCCATATTTTCCTGTAGCATTTTAGCCGTTGTTGCTTATATTTGGCATGCAGTCAAGATCTAAGCTGCCGGCCTTGATTGAAAGGTATGGAAGATAGAGGGTAAGCAACAAGTGACACAATTTGTTATTGACTTATCTCTGTATGCCCATCATCGGAGTCGTCAAACAGATCATAGATGCGAATACCCAAGTCTGGCGATTCGTGCTGTACGCGTGATCCAACTACTTATACTTGGCTTGTATACGACCGAGAACGCTGGTCAGCCATGTGAAAGCATTCAAATCGAGAGCCTGCCTATGAGACGATTTTGGGTGACAGCACAGAAGATGGGGGGAAAGTCAACAATTCAGATTTGGGCCTCTTTTACCATTAATTTTACATGACATTGCGAGATACTAGCAATTGCCGATGTTGGCCTCTCATCAGACTGCCTTCCTTGTCACCCTGGCCAACGCGACCAGCTTCTGAGTTGGTTTTTGTCTCACGTAGTCTACATATTTCAGCAGTTGTCCCTATGTACACTTATCGACATGAACTGGCAGTCGACACCATCTCGCAAAATAGTACCGACTGCCTCGTGGCCACTTGATTCAACTGTTTGCTGTACAGCTTTCTCCGGCCCTTCGAATATCGTGGATCTTTTTATTTGGGCTGGCCTCTCACAGCCACCGCCCTCAACTGGAAGCGTGTATCTTTTTCAAAATTTAATAAAATGTATTTAATAATTGTGTCCACGCACATGCACAGCGATGGGTTTGTATCCACGAACAGGACCTGTACATCCATTCTGTGCTGGCCTCTCACAGCCATCGCATTACTGTGGTAAGCTGTTTTTCTCCAGCAAATACGGTGAAAATCAGCCCTCAATTATCGAGATGCTTCTGCAAGATAGCACCACTTTCGTATTCCATCTTATACATTATCATCATAATTGCAATTGTGCTCGATGTAGCCAATAAGCAAGCAATATGGCCCGACCTTGCAAGTCCATTGTCACAAAGTGACTGGCAGGGCAAGCTACTGGGGGCATGCCAAGTCCTTCGTAGCCTCTAAGTGCCCCAGATCTACTCTTGGATTTCAGTAGGTTGTATGGGGCATTAGCAACACTGGCAACATGGGCGAGCCAGGCTAGCAGGCACATCAACTGAGCTCACGGGCTTCTCCGACCATTACCAGTACTGGAGGGTACTTGGACAGTATGGTTGTCACGGCCTTAAATGAAGGTCAAGCGCATGGGCGACTCTATTAAATCCGTCTTCGACGAGAAAACAAGCTTATGCGAGGGTCGTAACCATCTCAACAAGTGCCAATTCTGCCATCTGTGTAGCACATGTTAACGTGGTCTTAGGATGTCGGCTTTCAAGAGTGATATTAAGAGGCAAGAACCCGACTTTGCCAGTGAAATCTGGACTGAAGTATCAGACGGCTCGAGCAGCAGGCTGGCGATGTTACTGCATTTCTTGCTTACATATGTGGCCAGTAGTGAAGGCCGAACTGGACGATAAGTAGCTAAGCTCAGCAATCAATGGTCACGGAAAGATAGAAGTACGGTACCGGCTGTGGAGTTAGCTTTGGAAAGTTAAGTGAATTTGATGTCTTTCCTCCATCTTCTCTCAAAGTCGGGAAGAATCGCAAAAATCACCTATGATCATGTCAACACCGATGGTCAAGCCTTCCTGCAAAAGTCGAAGGGATTCCTCGAGAATGAGAATCAGCGCTGCTCCGTGCTGCACTAACGAGCCAAAGTACTTCCAATTGAGAAAGCGAGATGTCATCGTTGCTGCAGGGGACTTGGTGTTCTACTTGCGGCTGCTGACTCAAGCTTACTTAGCTCCCATTTGCTGTAATCCCTTGCACAGCTGTGTGGTCTTGGCGCCTTTCGCCCCTTGTTCAATAAATGTGGGCTCGCTCGCTTTCAGTCCCCCGCCCCCTTTGCCTGTAGAAGAGCTCACCTCAATGTCATCAATGAGAGGCACTCCGAAGCTATTGATTCGTTACCTCGGGCCACGCAATACTAAGTTGATATTTATCCTGCAAAACAATTACCTGGTCGAATGGTCAACGCCGTAGGACATGCAGCTACACAGATGCTCGGAGAGGCTAACCGACTTATCAGGCAGGGCAAGGATTTGCTTGGTCTGAGTCCGACCAAGCGAGGAAAGTTGCAAACTACAAGCACAGTAGAATCACAACACGAGATGGCGTGGAGCTCGCGCGGGACGGGCGATGGAGGCGACTCTCGTCCAGGTCTGCATTGAAGGGCGACCATACTGCGTAGAGAAGGAGAAGCTACAGTGAAGCGGGTGATAACCTTGAATGGCTAGCCCAGAGTATTTGCAAGGTCAACGGGTGAGCCTTAATAACGCAAACTAGTAAACCAGAATGGTGGGTACACACGTTAGCGCAAGGCAAGAGCCGCAAGTTGGTGTAGTGCAGCTGGCTCGATGGAGTCGGCTAGGAGTTGACCAGTGAGCCAAAGTTTGCCTCAAGCTGTGATGGTACATGGCTTTATCCTGCCAAGGAGCAGGCAAGCGCGTTTCTGTGAATTTGAAGTCCCTTGGTAGCTTTGGCACAATTGCTATAAGTGAATCCCGACGATTTGGAGTTGCAAGGGCAATCGGCCGTTTAACGACTTGACGGGTGTGAAAGGCCTTTGAGGTGTGCTGACTCGTAATCACCGAGCGGGTCAGCTTAGCCACAGGTGATGTACATCCGTCAATGTTCTTGCGTTGTACTTGGCCACTCAGGCCCTCCACCAATCACTACGCACTCCATTCCTCGAAAGGCCAGCCTTGTCGGCCAGGAAAGTGGAAACCAATCATCTTGACTACATCAAGAGTATAGATTCTAGAAAGAGGGAATGGCTGTGAAGGCCCAAAGTGAGTGCGTACCAGTCCTTTCCACTATAAGGTAGTTAAAGAGGAGGCGATATTTGTAAGGGCCAGAGAAGAGTGGATGCTAAGGCCAGCAAGGTGAGCAGGCCGGCTTCAAAGTTGCCGGCTGCTCACTCGGGTGGGTCGTATGGGCCTGGCAGTCTCGCTGCAGCATTCCCTGGCTTTGGCAGCGCACTTGCAGGCAGGCCGCACTGACTGCTGCTTCTGGATATTGTCGCAGTAACAGCTCTTCCGGCTGCAAGCTACTCCGACTTGCGATGCTGACTGGAATTCACTGAGCGCCCAGTCGTCGAGAGAAGCAGCTGCGGATGCAAGCTCGTCCAAAGGGGGCGAGGCCTGTGAAAGAAGGTGGCAGTCTTCCAAAAAGAGGATGTGCGCGGTGAGAATGATACACTTAAGTGGCTAACTCAGAACCCAAAATACCCTTCGGGCAAAAGCTAGTGCAGAAAATGGGGGCTCGATGTATCGCAGCACTGTGCTAAGGTGGCTGAGGTAACAGCGTGACGTTAGTACCCACGGGTGTGCACATACAGATCCGACAGGCTACTTTCCGTCAGACTGCCGCTACAGAAGCGGGTGACCTGATGCGCCCAGCACGCTCATGTACATTCAGAGCTCGGGAGCGCTGCAAGCTAAGCGAGAGCTGCATTCCGCGACAAGCAACTGATGCCAGCGGAATGCTAGTGTGCACCAAGCTGCCCCCTGACTGCTTCGACGTGCATCAACCAGGGGGCCAGATGTTGGATGATGGACTACTTCCATACCGAAGGCACGCATGTATCCATAACGCATGGATGGAAGTGGTCTCTTGGGGATGGTCCGTGTTTGTGCTCCAAACTGGACCTTGCCCAGCCAGGCACAATTGACGTGCGTGCTCCAGCTTTGCATGCGTCAGTAAGTACACGTCCAGGAGCAGGCGAGGCCCACGCTCCGTCAGGTGGCAGCCACGTCCAGACGCCGCACGCATGGCTTGCCGCGCCTGTCGGAGACTGGCATGATGCACGACACCGACATTGCCGGATGATACCCCGCCAGGGCTGTGAAGGCCAGCCCGAAACAAAGGAACGGCTCTTCCATTCCTGTCGAAGTGCTCGCCCATAGAGAAGAGGGGCTGGCAAAGCCAGCCCAGAGGGAATGGACAGTGTCCAACGCCAAAGAAAGAGGTGCCGGGCTGGCCTCTCACAGCCACGAGTCAATCAAAGAGAAAAGAAGAAGCAAGTGCTCGCCCATTGAGAATAGAGAGAAGGCGCGCGGTGCGCATGAAATTAAAGCGAGGCCAATTCAAGCCATTACATTGTATAGGGGCTGGAACAACCAGCCCAAAGAAGAAGGTGCTCGCCTATTGAGGATCTGGCCGCGCTTTGTCTTCCAACGTGAAGCCCAGAGGGATCGTACGCGGAGTTCAGGGGCCGACAAGGCTGGAGGCCGGGGGCCGACGTGGGGCGGATGCGAAGTGCTTGCAGAGGCGGAGTGGGGGGTGAGTGTGAGCGCATCCCAGGAGAAGCAGGCAGCTTCTCCGCGATCCAGGTGGCGGGCAGCGGCAGGGCAGACGGGGGGCGGCACAGGGCGGGCAGGCCTCTCTTCCCGGCCCGGGCGCCTCGTCACCGGGCGAGCACAAGCTAGGCCGCGGGCCCGGCTGCCGGTGGTAGGTAGCCCCGCCGCCCCCCATGGCCCGCCGTCCCCCGGCCTCGGTCCCCCTCCCCTCCCCCCCGCCGCCGCCCCCACCGCTGCCGCCGCCATGCCCGGCAAGCCCGCCGCTGCCGGGGGAGCCTCGCCCGTGACCGTGCTCTCGCCCGACCACGCCTTCCGCTCCAGCTCCTCCTCCCACGCCTCCTCCTCCTCCGCCGCCATGGCCTCCGCGTCCGCCGCCGCCGCCGCAGGCTCCTCCGCGCCGCCGCCGCCCGCCGCCAAGGTTCTGCCGCAGGTGTCCAGCGACCTCAAGGACGTGCTGTCGACGTTCAAGCAGACGTTCGTCATGTCCGACGCCACCAACCCCGAGCTGCCCATCCTCTTCGCCTCCGAGGGCTTCTACTCCCTCACCGGCTACCAGCCCGCCGAGGTCATCGGCCGCAACTGGTGACGCCCTGCCCCGTCCGGCCCTCGCCAGCCTCGCCCGGCGCCAATGTGGCCCCCCCACCCCCGCTCACGCCGGTCGAGAGCTCGCTGCAGCCGCTTCCTCCAGGGCCCCAACACGGACCAGAAGGAGCTGGACCGCCTGAGGGAGTGCCTCCGCAAGGGGGAGACCTTCTGCGGCCGCCTGCTCAACTACCGCAAGGACGGCTCCACGTTCTGGAACCTCCTCACCGTCTCGCCCGTGAAGGACGATGCCGGCCGCGTCATCAAGTACATTGGGTGCGTTGCTCCTCCCCGCCTGCCTTTGCCACCTCGCCTCCTCTCCAAAGAGCTGGCCGGCAATGTACCGCCCCTCCTCATCCCCGGCCAAGGGGCTGCCCACTCTCTCCTCCACAGCATGCAGGTGGAGGTGACGCAGTTCACCGAGGGCACGGCCGACAAGGCCACCCGTCCAAACAACCTGCCCATCTCTCTCATCAAATACGACGGTAGGCCGACATGGGGCACTCGCCCTCTCCTCCCCCCGCCGTGTCTGCCCTGCCCTGCTGGTTGGGCGCCCAGACGCCAGAGCATTGCTGGCAGGGCTGTCCTGATGCTCGATGCGCTTGGGGGAGCGGCAGCGCGGCAGAAGGAGAAGGCCACGAGCAACGTGCAGGAGCTCGTGCAGACGGCTGCACAGCCCACACACCCACTGCTCCAGTCCATGGGCGGTGGAGGGGCAGCACCAGGAGGCAAGCAGGGCGGCCTGGCCCCCCTCCTCTCCCTGCCTGTCGTCGGCCATCCGGAGCTTCCAGGCGGAGCCCAGGCCCAGGCCCTGAATGGGCTGTCCGCTCACACCGAAGAGCAGGAGGCTGCTCTGCGCAAGCGCGAACGCCGCACTTCTGGCTTCCTCTCCCTGCTGGGGTATAGCCATCAAAGCATCAACCAGCCAGCCTTTGCGGTTCCCAGCTTCCCTTCCAAGCCACAACATTGTGCATGTACAAGTACTCAGCTTAAACTAGTGCGCTGTGCCCGGTCTGCTGCAGGCTGGGAGCAGCTGGAGCTGCTGCAGAGCAGCCGGACGCTATGGAGCAGGATGTGCCAGTTACAGACATGACCAGGGTTCAAGACGAAGATGACGACTTCATAGAGGAAGACACTGCAACAGCGCGCCTGAAGCGTCGGGGTATTGACCTGGCCACGACATTGGAGCGCATTCAGAAGAACTTTGTCATCACTGATCCTCGCCTGCCAGACAACCCTATTGTGAGGCCTGCGAGCCCTTCGTCTCCCCCAACCCTTCCTTCGTGTGCAGTGTGGGGCTTCGCTTGTCTCCATATGCGTGCCTGCTGCGTCATCCTCTGATGATTTTGGGGAGATTGCTCTACTAACTTTGAGAAGCATTAATCTCCCCAGATTTTTGCTTCAGATGACTTTCTCGAGCTAACAGAGTACACGCGCGAGGAGATCCTTGGGCGGAATTGCCGGTGTGTTCTGGCTTCTGGAGCGTCTCTTCTGGGAAATTAAAAGCACATGGCACCCACGATTTGGCGTAGGTGTCACAAGAGCGGCCTGTCCTTTGACCAGCTGGATAGAGCTCGTAGGTGCTGATAACTCCGTCTGGTTCCTTCACAGTTTTCTGCAAGGAGAGGACACTGATCGTGAGACTGTGAGGCGCATTCGTGAGGCAATTGATACTCAGACGGATATAACGTGCCAGCTTCTCAACTACACAAAGAGCGGTGCATTATCAAGGGCCCCTCTTCCTGCTCGATAATCTGCTCCATTCTTCAAGTACCTGACCCAGGTCTGATGCTCGGTTTTAAGCTGCATGCAGGCAAGCCATTTTGGAACCTATTCCATTTGCAGGCAGTGCGTGACAGCCAGGTGAGTACACTCTCTCTTCACGTTGTCAAGCATCCTCTTCGTCCTCGGTGTCAAACGACGGAAGGATGTGTGTTGTTGACATCTTTGATTGCTTCTTCTGGCCAGGGCGACCTGCAGTACTTCATCGGAGTGCAGCTGGATGGCAGCAGCTATGTCGAGCCTCAGGCCAAGCGCTTGCCTGAGGAAACTGCTCAAGCTGGCACCCTTCAGGCACGTCACGCCTCCCTAAATGCAGTTGGCTCGAGCAATCATGCAGCGGTCAGACTGGATGTTTAATGGAGAGGCAGTGTCATTCATTGGATGCATTCCTGGTTATTGTGGCACTTGTGCAGGTTCGAGACACTGCGCAAAACATCGATGGCGCCCTCAGAGAGTTTCCTGACGCTGGATCTGTAAGATGGTCCTAACCTGACAGCTACTGCAGAAAACCTACCTGTCTTTCCTGCAGATTGTGGAGCTCTTGCATTCCCATTGCAGGGTTCTCAAGAATATATAGATTTGTGCAAGATCCTTGACTCTTTCTATGCCCCTCATCCATTACAATGTGACAGAATGCTGGGGAGCTGTGGGCTCTGCATAGCATGACACCAGCTGTGAAGCCACACAAGAGTCAGCACGAGTCATGGGCAGCCATCCGGAGAGTGAGCAAGTCTCAACTTTGAAGAGTTCCTCTGGTTGGTGCTGTGTGAGCCCCCGAGTGAGTGTGACCCCTTGTTGCTGCATATGCCTCATTGGTCCTCGTGCCTGCTCTGTATCTGCATTCAGGTAAAAGCTAAAGAGGGAAAGCTTGGTCTGAAGCACTTCCGTCCTATTAAGCCACTGGGATCAGGGGACACTGGAAGGTGATGGACCTTCCTTAACGAACTCTTGCAGATGTCCGAAGGTTTTGCAAGCATTGTCAGCAGGCTTGCCTTGTGGCCACCTCATTGTTGTTCGGAGTTGCTACTGAGCATGGTCCCATTCTCTTTGCCAGTGTACACTTGGTTGAGCTTCGAGACACTGGCAAGCTTTTTGCGATGAAAGCCATGGACAAGGATGTCATGATAAATCGGAACAAGGTCCATCGGGCTCGCACAGAGCGAGAAATTCTAGGCGCAATTGACCACCCGTTTCTGCCTACCCTCTATGGCTCCTTCCAGGTAGGCAGCCGTGTCCTGTCCATCCAAATTCCTGTTGGCAGAGTAAAATCTCGATGTCAATTGACTCTCTGTGCATTCATGCTTCTTGAGGGGAGATGACTTACATTGTGATATGCCTGTGCTTGTTTCCTCGTCGCAGACAGCTACGCATGTGTGCCTCATTACTGACTTCTGCAGGGGTGGCGAGCTTTACACACTGCTTGAACGCCAACCACACAAGCGCTTCTCAGAAGAAGCTGCACGGTGCATCTTCTCGGATGTTTGCATGGAGCATTTGGACTACATGCTTGCTGTCATGTTAGGAGTCACAATAAAGTGGCACTTCTTGACACATGACCATGCCTTTGAGATGTCTTGCCTTCAGCGCCACTGTAGTAGCAGAGCAAGCGAAGCGTATTCATGTGCCACAATTGTACTGAGCTTGCTTGCCACTGGATGCAGCTTCTTTGCGTCCGAGGTCCTGACAGCGCTTGAGTATCTACATTGCCAAGGTGCTGGCCGCATGGTAGCTTGTCATTTGTCACTGGTTGCATGCAGAGCAGTGCATCTACTTTCGTTGCACGTCCTGTCTGCAGGCGTCCTCTGAAACGTGGTTCACTGGTCGTCTCTGCTGCTACAGGCGTAGTTTACAGGGATTTGAAACCGGAGAATGTGTTGCTCACTGATGACGGCCACGTCCTCCTCACTGATTTTGACCTCTCCCTCCTTGCCAGTGCCAACCCAATGGTGAGGGTTACCTGCTGCAGATAGGTCTTAGACTACTCTTGCATGCGACATGCAGCCCCCAAGTGCTAACCCCTGTGGCTGCTGCAGGTTGTTAGAAGAGGCGGCGGTGCAAAGAAAAAGAAGAGCAAGCGGCCCTCTGAGGAGGACAAGCCCGACTTCATTGCTGAGCCGGTGGTCACCTCAAACTCCTTTGTTGGCACCGAGGAGTACATAGCTCCAGAGATCATCAATGGGGGTGGACACTCGTCTGCAGTGGATTGGTGGGCGTTTGGTGAGTTAGGCACTCTCAAGCTCCTCTTATCTCGTGCTTCACTGCTGTGACTATTTTGTTTGACCATCTCATGATACTGGCTGCTATGTGGAAGTACATGCAGTCAAGCAGGCTTGGAACGCTAGAGTGTAATACCTTAATATCTTGTGGCACCTGCAGGAATCTTTCTCTATGAGATGATTTATGGCAAGACGCCGTTCCGTGGCCGCAATCGGCAGCGCACCTTCACTAACATACTCATGAAAGAGCTGATCTTTCCCAGCACCCCTCAGGTATGGAGCCAAGTTTGTGACTGATAAAAGTGTGCACTTGTTGACTAGCATGTTGTGGTAGAAGAGGGCAGGTCTGACAAGCAAGGTGTAGCACCAGGTGAGCCTGGCGGCGAGGCAGCTTGTCAAGGCGCTTCTGACGAGGGATCCAACAGAGCGGTTAGGGGCCCGTGCTGGCGCTGCTGAGATTAAGGCCCACCCTTTCTTTGCAGACCTCAACTGGCCCCTCATTCGGTGCAAGGCAAGTCTAGCACGTCTTAAAGTCCACATCCTGATGCTCAAGAACCTCCTGTGGTCGTTAAGGAATGACCTGCACTGATTGCATGTAGAGACAGGTGTTTCACATTTGCGAGCTGCTGAAGAGGGCCTTCTTAGATGTTGCAGGATGCTCCACTGGTGGAGGTACCCGTGAAGATGATTGGTGTGGAGGCTGAATCGCGCCGTTCCTCTGCCTCTGGCACCGACCAAGAGGACCTTGACTGGGATGATGTCGAGGCTGCTCCCACTCCCCCCACCTCTATTACGGTTGAGCACTTTTAAACCACAGTAAAGGTAGCAGAAGCAACCAAGTTGGATATCAATTAGCACCCCTTGTGTCCCTTATTTCGCTGTGCATAGAGCCATGCCAAATCTGCAAAGTTGGGGGGCAGATTGTTGCATGTTTAGCGCGTGGGAGCTCCTGGTACCAGCTTCCTGCATCTTGTGTTTTGAGATTTGCTTGTCCAGAATGATAGACTAATGATCCGGCAGCAGGTTCTTGCAAATAGGTGCCTTGTATCTATTTCTGGTCACTCTCACGTGATACCCAACACACATTGCCTTTGACTCGTGCACTCAGTCCATGCTTTGTGCTACTAGACAAACATCTGACTGCAGCATTGGGATAGCAATCCTCCAATGGGTGCTCTTCACTGTGATAGTACATCTGCCCACGCTAAGAATGACAAAGTACTGGGGACGTTTACAAGTCAGAGTCATCTTCGCCTGTCTCATAAGGAGATGCAGAGATTCAAAGAGAATTGCAGCTCATCATCAGGTGTAGCGATGGTGAGCTGCATCTACCATCATGTGTATGAAGACCAGTGCACCTTTCTTTACGGCCAACCACTTCACCCTTGGACACCCATGTTGCACTATGTAAATACAGATGTCAACCTGGATACCAAGCTACATAATGGATGCCTCTGCCAGTCTTCAATATTAGGTATCAGAAGGAACGGTCAAGTATGTGATTTGTGCTGTACAGATGTGGCGAACACTGCAGAAGCAAAAGGCTGTTTGGGGCTCGGGGCGCTTGCGAAGTGTCTCTAGCTTTTCCTATGAGAGGCCAGGTTTCGGAGCTTGGCCCGCTTCAGTGCTTGCTTCAAGCTGAAGCTGTCCATCGAGCCCCGCGGCCACAGCTGCACGAGCTGTCCAAACAAAAAGTGATGATGAGATAACTTGGCCGAGATGACAGTACCAGAAATGTGTAAGAGGAGGTCATCTGCCTGTGGTAATCCATAAGTGTAATGAATTCTCACCTGATTGTAGAGCTTTCTGGTCTGTGGACCTTTCAATGAATCAGTCTCCTGCACAAGTTTCAGCAAAGCTGAAAAGCTGAGCCCGACGGATCTAGACAACAGAGTCGGCAGTCCTGTGTGATGTTGCACTGCATGGCAGCAGCAACTGCGCACCTCAAGGTAGCCATGCACTACTTTATACAGTTGGTCCTCGACCTCCAAGTCCCATTCGAAGGCTGTGATGTCCTCCTCATCACCCGCACACTTGTCAGCAGGCTGTAGCTGCAGGACAGGGAAGACGCACCACAGTCAGTCCGCTTACAGCACTGCCTGCCCACTTACAAATCATCTCACTCGCAGACGCTTTTGCTCAAAAGTCCTCCAAGACGATGGCAATTCAAGGGTGGCAGTCACAGGAGTGGGCAGCTCCCATGCCGAGTGTACCTGTGGAGGTGATGGACGGCGCAATTGCAGTAACCTGCTCAGCTCTTCTTTGTCCTGCCGCAAGCGTTCTTCCTTGGCTTGAAGCCTCTCTGTGCCGGCAGACACCATCTTCTTGATGATTGCCTGACACAAGCAAAGGAGCAGGAAAACGGCGAGCTGTCAAATGATTTCACAAAGGAGCTGCAAAGAAGGGCCAACGAGGGCATCAGATGGCAGGCCTTGCCTTCAGCTGGGTCTCCGGAATGAGCTCGCCCAGCATGGTGGTGAGCATCTTCATCATGTCCTCTGGCACCGAGCCATCCGGGCGTCTCTGTGCCTGCTCCATGGTGACTTGATGATGAGGTAAGGAGCCACTGTGCTGCATAAGTGTTTGTCATGTTCGAAAAGGGTTAAGCTGTGGAAGTATGACGTGAGAGCATGCTCACCAGAAGGCGAGCCACCTTGGCCAGCTTGGGCTTGATGTCGGGCGGAATCGTGCGTTCCTTGACTGGCAGGGCTATCATCTCAGCGACTCCAGCTGCCATTGCCAGCAAGACAAGAGGGCATGAAGAGGGCAGGCAAATGCCGTCAATGGAAGCTCGCTACCACAGTAATCTCTATACCGGCACAAACAGTGGGCAAGCGCTGCTCTGTGCAGGGTGGCACATCGATCCTTGGAGCGAAGGGAAGGCGGGAAGGGGGGCGCCTCCTCGTGTGGTGGTGGGCTCACGGTGCTGTTGCAATGCAAGCTCAAGGTCGCGAATGGCGCGCTCTAGAACTGTGCCCTTGGGCTGCCCGGTCTTGCGCACTGGCTGCGCCTCTGCACCGGCCTGCCCATAATCGGCCCAAGGTAAGTCCCGCCCAAGGCAGCGGCTCCCCAAGGGCAACCATACCCACTGCTTGCTCGCTGCTCAGGGGGAGCAGATGTGCTTGAGCCACACAGCACAGAGCGGACCACAGTGAGCTGGCTGCTGGGCGAGGGAGGCTGACGTCGTAGTCGTTGCAGGCGCTTCGCCCTGGTGAGACATTAGGAGCTGCTGCGTTGCCCGCTGTTCCTCCCTCACCCTGCGGGCTGCCTGCTCTTTGCCGGTGTCGCACTCGCCCAGAATGCAGCTCACCTTGAGCTCCAGTCGCTTGGGGCTTCCCTCCGGCAGCAGCCTGCGCTTGCGCTTGCGGTGCTCGACGTCGGTGGGTCGAGGCGCACGAAGCGGCAGCGCCGCTTCCCTGCAGCCACGAGGGAGTGGTCAGGAGCGCATGGCGCCGGCTCTGCAGAGCCTGCGCGAGCTGGCGCCGGAGCTGGCGGGGAGGGGCAGCGCGCACGTCTTCTCCAGCGTGCCCTTGTTGATGAAGAAGCCCGAGT
This sequence comes from Spirogloea muscicola, assembly GCA_009602725.1. Lineage (NCBI taxonomy): Eukaryota > Viridiplantae > Streptophyta > Zygnematophyceae > Spirogloeales > Spirogloeaceae > Spirogloea > Spirogloea muscicola. Next base: position 41,693 of record WELB01000294.1, on the reverse strand, counting down.
ACTTGGTCGTCGCCACCTCGGCCGCAAAGTAGTCATCCTGCAAGCGCACGCAAGCGCTCAGTGGGGGGCCCGGCCGAGGCGCCACCCCGGGGCGCGGCGGGGAAGGCGCGGGCCGCGGCGCCGACCAGCTCCTCGTCGTCGATGAACGAGTCGTCGGTGTCGTACTCGTCGCTGCCAGCCTCCTGGGCGGCAGGCGCCCTCGCCTGGGCCGCCAGCGCCGCCGCCGGGGCCGCCGGC